>OX104113.1:94047675-94210175 GCA_944474755.1 Limnoperna fortunei | reverse complement strand
ACAACAGGGACGAAAAAACGTCTTGTTAAAAGACACTTCTTTTAAATTCATAACTGCAAATGGATGAATTACATTATAAAGTATGAATCTGAATCGTTGTCTTGGATGATCGCGCAAAATTACCTGTCATAGAATATACAAATGTGTCATTCTTTAAGATTGGTAAGTAACCGCGACGAAGCACACTTATACGGGCATTTCTCAGTTAGAGTTGTGACCTTTTTGTTTTCACAATACCAGGCAGTCCATCGTCTTATTTAATTTGTAATTAGCGATTACCAAATGTGCATAAATAGTTTTAGTAATGTATTTGATTGTTTTCACAAGTCCTCCAAAACATATAAATTTGCGATTTGAATTAATTTCTATAAATTATCATTTCCTTATCATTATTTACAAGTAATTGTCATTTCTAGGCATTAATTTGTAAGCTATTTTTATTTTTTAGCATTTCTTAGGGAGTATATCCCCGGGGGAAAAGTAAATAGATACATTACAAGTCCGTAGATCATTAACATTTACTGTCATAAGAACAACTACTGTAATAAATTACCTACTTGTCGTCCATTTGACATAACTCCTAGTCACACTGTGTTTTGTTTTAGTCAATAAACGACTGTCAACGAAACAAAAGACACAAAAATCCGGGAATAAAATCAAATACATTCGGAACGAATTTAAATTACAAAGAAATGCGAACAAGTATTTGTGTCGATCGAGTTGTGTGAATGTGTAGCATTAATTTATGACGGATGGTATTGTGGAAGCAACAGTGGGATATTAGATTATGATGAGGATCAGTGGCTTAACTAGACGTTTGTCAAAAAATGTCCGTTGGATTTTTATCATTTTATTAGCATTAATACCTATTATTATTCTCTTATCTGGTAAGTTGTTTGTTTGTTTTTGATTAGTTTAGTTTATTTTTTACATCTTTTAACTTGCTGTTTACATTCAAGAACATAGGTTAATCTTTGCCATGTTTTTGCATGTCTGTTTGTCGGTCTTAATACAACATAGTTGCAAAATCTGACCATCCATTAATGCATATGCTTTATACTCATATTAGAGCTGTAACATTATACATATTTTAATTATTTGATTACAAATAATTAGTGTGTGGTGACATAAAATAAAATGCGATATCAGGATCAAAACTCCGGTTTCCACGTGTTACCTGTATTATATAGCTAGTTTTGTCATTATTGTCAATTTTCTGAAAGAAAGGAAATTTCACACATAGCATTGATCTGATACAGAAATGTACCATAACCGTGATTGATGGAGACACAATAATTGATTACAGGTAGATAATAAATAATAATAATAAGACTAGGACAGAACTGATAGTTATAGTGTAATGTTACATGAAAAAATTCAAGATTACGATAAAACGATATTGTTATATCGAGATCGCGATAAGAAATATATCGTTAACTTGATAAAACGAAATTGTTATATCGAGATCCCGTTAAAACAATCTTTCGTTATCTAGAGAAAACGATAGTGTTAATCGTGATTCCAATATAAAATATATCGTTATCAAGAGAAAACGATATTGTTATATCGAGGTCACGATAATTAATATATAGATAATAAAATATCTTTATATATTGTTTTATATTGATTTTGTTTTATTATTTTATTATTTTTCGTGTACGCTTACGGCTTCCGTATTTGATTTAGTGTTTAGTTGTAAAAAGCTGAGAAGAAATTAATGAATAAATAAAGTCCGATATGTTATATAATATATTTGAATTGTGTTAAGTTGGTGTAAGGACTCTTTATCGAAAAACTGCTGTAAAATATCAGGGACATTATACGCCAGTATATAATGTCTTGAAAATATGAAAGCTTGTGTGAAAATAAAATGATCCGATATAATGCATTCTGTTCACTCTTATTGTAACTGAATTTAACAAAACTGTAATAACGTTATTACTCAACATACAAATTTTGTTTATGTTAAGACACGACCTAAAGAAGAGCTTCTCTTCTCTAAAATGCCAAGAATTTGTAACTATGAAATAACATGTTTCGATAAATGTTACAAGATTCTGAATAAGTTATTTTCAGAAACAAACATGTTTCATTTTTGCGTTTAGGTACAAAAGAGAACTTATACGAAAACTGTTTATTTCTTCTTTAAAATTGAACCTATTAACATATTTACGCATAAAATTTAATAAAACCAGTCGGTTTATGGCCATCTGCAGTTCTCGGAGGAGGGTCTGTGATGTCACAGAAGTTAGAACAAATAAAACAATTGAACATTACTTACTATAATTAAAAAAGGGGGGTGAGATCGCACCCGACGCACACCACCCCCTTGCTCCGACGACAATGCAGCGTGTCCCACATTTCAGACGACATTATCTAAAAATAGCTACTAAAACTTGACATGAGCAAGCAATGAAGAGGGTAAAAATCATATTAAGACAATAAAAGCATGTAGCATACATTTAGTTGAGGACATATTTGAACACTTAAACTAATAGTATAGAGAGTATAATATTAAGTTGGTTGGTTGGTTATAGAGGATAGTACTTTTAATGTAAGATATGCCTGTTCAATAAGGTAAATTGTTTTCCCCCGAAAAGACTTTTTTATATATCACAGGTCAATCGTTGGGACGATTTATGACTTAACATCTTTTAGGTTTCTGTTCTAAAAAAAGGACGTTTTGTTTCTCATTGTTTCCTGAGTTTTATGAAGAGATGGCAAAATCTGTGTGATGGTATGAACCAACGTATGTTGGTGTCGTCTCTGCTATGTATGACACATTTAGACAATTTGTCATCCAACATGTTTGACTTCTGGTTATTTTAGAAGGATCTTATCATAATAAGATTTCTGCCTACAACATATTTTTGCCTGAAGACCACCTGAAAATATCAACAGGGTTTTTCCCATATGTGCGGGCTTATTTAATTACGTAGCAGATGCTGTTTTAATGTGGATGACCGCAACTTTACATCTCACAATAGAGAACATTATTTGTTTACAATCTGTTGCTTTATAGTATCAATATGATCAATTTTCTATTAATATTTCATTCAGTGTAATTATAAATTTGTTAAAACGCTCAAGTAAACAACGGTCCGGGACTGCTGTACATAGATATGCATATGATTAAGTCGATGGGTGGGTTCGAGTTTCGAGTAACTTTCGTTCAGTGTTCTTGTTTGATTGGCTTTACGAGGTTCTCTGTGTTTGCTTGAGATCGGATTTGTTATTGACGAAAACGAGCAACGACGACTTTCCCAAAAAAGACAGTAAATCATTCTGGAAGACATTAAATAGACTGAATGACAATCGTGAGAAATCAGATGACAATGAATTATTTATACAAGCTCTTTTATCATTTTTATATACGGGCTAAGTCGGGGCATTTTTTAACAGTCCCATAACCGAGTCCGAAATAAAAAGAGTTTATAAAAACAAATCTCCGGGAAGTGACACGGTACTACATGACTATATTGAGAATACCCTGGACAACATGATTTTATATTTGACTGGTCTTATTCGAGAATGCTGGGCAATTGGAATTATGGTCCCTATTTATACAAAAAAAATGATGTAATCGGATTCTGATATGTACACAGGGATGACTTTAAATTACCGTTTATGTAAAACATTTTCAAGTATCATTAACTCTTATCCTTTCACACCGGTACCAGGTACCCGTGAAGCCTTTTTTAGGCTACAACGTGAAATGTAACCCTAAAAGATAGGCGTTTTTAATGCCACAGTAATAAACAAGGTATCAAATAAAATCTCTGAATCTAAGTTTTCTATGTATGCAAAATGATTATTTATTTAAAGTGTGGTTTGTCCATAGTTTAATTAGAACACAATGAAGGCTACCTAAAATTTTCGCCAGCGTTTCGGTAAAATTCGCAAAACCAAACGTTGCAAATAGTCAACATTTAATAACTGTGTAATATAGTTAATATTTTCGCTACAGCTTTGTCGATCTATTGATATCAAAAACAATATCCAGAGTTCACTCTTTCATGAAACGCGCCAAGAACACTTTAGGACATCGCCATCAAGCAAATTTTCAGTGTAGTTTTAGAAATGTGAAAAAGTATACCAGACGCAGGTCTAAGTAGGGAAAACTAAATTGGCAGGATAACTCTACGGACGTTTTAATTTACAAAACTGCAAAGAGGAAAAAATAGATGGCCTATATCAAAAGATATGATCATTTAAACTGAATGGTCGGAACGTTGGATAGAACGACTTTTGCAATACGCGTGTGCACAGATGATGATGTAAACAAAAAGGTGTACCTGTTCGCGCACCTGTTTTAAAATTGAACAATTTTTATAAAACTATTCACCAAATAAAACACCGAGTTACGAGGTAAAAAGATTTAATAATTTAGCTGAACACGTTGAACTGATATTCAAATCACAGGCTGGATTCCACGGAGGATATTCTGCTGTGGATAATATTGTTGTTTTTATTTTCGGATTTACATTTACTTTTAGCTGGAGAAAAAAGCTATATTGTACGTTCGTTGATTTTAAGAGTGCGATTGACACCATCTGGATAACCGGCTTATGACAAAAACTAAAATACAATATAATAGGTAAAATACTAAAAGTCATCTACAATATGTAACAAAATAGTACCACTAGTATTAAAAAGGACGACGAAATATCCAGTTTCTTTAACTGCAAAATGGGGTAAAACAAGGGGGGAATTTATCCCCTTTTTATTTTCATTGTTCGTAAATGACTAAGAGCAGTCGTTTTCAGCAAATAATGTAAGCAGTATAGACACTGTCGAAAGATTATGCCAAGAATCATTAACGTTATATATCAAACTGTTGATCATATTGTATGCAGACGACACTGTTTTACTTTCTGAAACAGAAGAAGGTATGCAAAAACAATAGACTCATTTGAGCAATGTTGTACCAGATGAAAACATGTATACAGTGAAGACAACAGAAAGATTAAAAATAGACCATAGTTTAATATCATGATTAAAATATTGAAATTGTTGATTCAAACTTAGGAATCTTATTTAAATCAAATTGTAATTGTAATGAAAGAAAAATAATAATAGACCAGATGCAAAAAGCATTGTATGGTCTGTACAGGAAAGTTAAAAATGTATGTGTACCTGTGGACATACAGCTTAAACTTTACGATAGTTTTGTAGAGCCTGATTTTTTCTTATGATTGTGAAGTCTGGGGGTTTGAGAGAAAAGATAATATGCAAAAAGTCACATAGAAAATAATAGGAAATTCAAGTCGATTACATACATACACGATATATTCCATAATTGTGGACTAAGTTTCATACGGAAATACGAGATACCGATAAACATGGGCTTGTTGAAAATTTAACGAAACAAAAAATTGGAGATCAATATATTCAATTATAGTTTAGTCAAGTTCATAGGAGGAGGGTTCTATTCTATCTGTAAAAAGGAATTTAAACTGGAGTCTTTTCTACTACGATTGAGTATTCCTGAGAAAATGTTAATCACAAAATTTCGCTACTCCAACCTCAAATTTCTTATAGAAACGGTGCGTTGGAGTGCCATCTGTGCATAAATGGATTTGGGGATGAATTCTACTACTTGTTTGTATGTAGTTTTAAAGCAATCGAAAAACTCTGAGTCCAATGTTATTATATTAATAACCAAAGAGAATAAAAATTAAAGGGCTTTATTTCTCAGTGCAACACCCAGTAACAGAAAAAAAACCAGGCAATATTCCTGAAGAAAATTTTCTATCAACCTAATATGAATTTTAAACAGATATATCATGTCTGGGAGGGTATTTGTGAAAAATACCAGTCGAGAGATGAAATATTTCCCGAGCAGTTAGGCGAGGGAAATTTGATTCTCGAGACTGGTATTTTTCACAAATACCCCTCCCAGACATGATTTATCTGTTTAATTACACCGAATATCATGATTTCAAAGAGCGGTGAATACTAGACCACTTGCGTGCTGTTTGTTGACTCTGTACTATTGGAACGTTTCTGGTTTTCAAAATCGATTACTCATGTTACGTTTACTTTGAGGTAAAAGTCAAAACTTCCGAATGAACATTTCCAGCATAATAATATGCGAGGGTTATTTTTAAGCAAATACCACGGCACAGAGGGTAATTTTTTGCTGAATACCCCAGTGATGACGAAATCGATGCAAAATGAGGAAATTTGCGAAAAATACACTGTCTATTGACCAATCAAAAGCCAGCATTTTTATATGAGGTGTAATTAATACATATATTCTTATAGTTAAAGCGCACATTTCATAATTGCAGGAACCTATAAATTAGTTATACTAGTCCCAGATAATTGATGCATATACGGTGTACGTCTTATTTTTGTACAAATTCTGTATATATTTAATAGGGGTGTGTATGTATAATTATGTATATGTCTATTTGTTTTTATATGTTGCTCTTGTACACAACATGTGTCTGAGTTAAGTAACAAACATTTGTTCTTGTCATGACTTTTGGCATTTGCGGGTCGGCCGGTTTTATGTAAATTTTGGGAAGAATAAATAAATAAATAAATAAATAAATAAATAAATAAATAAATAAATAAATAAATAAATAAATAAATAAATAAATAAATAAATAAATAAATAAATAAATAAATAAATAAATAATAAATAAATAAATAAATAAATAAATAAATAAATAAATAAATAAATAAATAAATAAATAAATAAATCAGATGAGACGTGTCGCGAAGCTTTCATGAGCATAACCCTACACAAATATTATCTTTTGACCAAAGCACCCGGGATGATATTTATGTTTCGGATTTATATGGGTACGATGAGGAAGGTATTGGTACACTAAAAATGTTAATTAATTAATTAATTGAATAAATTTAAAACATGTTCTCCAGTAGCCAACCTCTGTTTTAACTTTTCTGTGTGTACATTAAATAAAACACGAATAATGTTTAAAACAATACCTTCATCATCGTACCCATATAACCCAGACATAACTGCCTGTCACTTTGTTTTAGTCAATAAACGACCGTTAACGACACAAGACACAGAAGTCCGGGAATATAATCAATTACGTTCGGAAAGAAGTTAAATTACATCTAAAGAAATACAAAATGTAATACATATTAATAAAGATATATAATATGATCAAGTTTTGTAAACTTATGACAGATGGTATTGCGGTGGCAACAGTCGGAAGATGAGGATCAGTGGCTTAACTAGATTTGTGACAAAAAATGTCAATTGGATTTTTATCATTTTATTTGCTCTAATATGTATTGTTATTCTCTTTTCTGGTAAGTTGTTTTTTTTGTTTTTGTTTAGTTTAGTTTAATTTTTTAATCTTGTAACTTATTGTTCCCTACATACAAGAACATAGGTTAATTTTTGCCATGTTGTTGGCATGTCTGTTTGTCTGTCTTAATAAAACATTGTTTACAAAATATGATCATTCATTAAATCATATGTATGTTTTATCCACATGATCTCATACTCACATACCGTACATATTTTATTATTTGACGATATCAGGATCAAAAGCATGAGCAAATGATGAGACAATGTGGTAACAAGCTCCTTCTATTTGAAGAACAATTGGCAAGTCATTGTTTAGTAATGAATGTAAATCTGCAAGGCAACATTTTGGAATATTTAAACGAAATTTTAAATCTAGAAACACCGATTGCATTGGGTCGTGCATGGTAAGTCCAGAAAAAGCCTATAAAATGTCATGGGCGAAAATAAAAAAAAAATTGAAGCATACTTGCAAATGACCTGAAAGACAAGATGCTTCTAAGTACAATCCTTTATATTGTTGGAAATGGTCATTAAAAAAGCACCAACAAAACATGGAGTTTAAAAATACACGAGGATGCCACGAGATCTATTCTGGATCTTCCATCAAAAAACATTAATGAGTATATAAATGGGCATATTACGCAAGAAGGGATTATGTATTAAAATGTGAAAAGTGATGAAGCTTGTTGTGAAGATAACACTGTTAACGGTACATTAAATCTACGTCACATAAAGTGCATTAACAGCTTTTCAACATAATTTTTAATACCGGAATCTTACCAAGCTCTTGGTTAACGGGGGTTATTCAATTAATTTACAAAAACAAAGGGAATGTAAATGATCCCAGAAATTATCGGTCATAACAATTGTATGCCGTTTGCCATCATTCGAGACCTAAACAACAGCAGTTAATAACAGAAAATTAAGCAAGACTTCGTCCAAAATATTTACTGTTGACAAGATATTTACATTTTTTCCGTTGTTCCAATTATTTAAAAGTAAAAAAAATGTACTGTACATTCATTGACTTTGAAAAAGCCTTCGATGGGGTTTGGAGAGATGGTTTTTTTAAACAAAATATAAATATAATATAAATGGTAAATTGTACAATGTGATTTTTAACATTTTTCTAACATAAAATCTTGTATACCATAAATTATGAAATTTCTTACCATGGAGTAAGGCCCGGAGAAAATCTGTCACCTTTTTTGTTTCGCTTTTCGGAATGATTTAAAATCTGTTTTGATGACAAAAATGTAAATGGCTTGCAAAGTAATGAATTATGTGAGATAGAGGTAATAAGATTGTATTTAAAAAATATTTAAACTTCTGTTCGACGAAGATACTGTTTTATTAGTCGGCAGAAATTTCCTAAAATTAGTAAAATGCATTTGGTGAAATTTGGTTATACGTGGAAGATGAAAGTAAAACTAAAATCACGGTATTTGGCATGTGAAAAGTAAAACGTTCGATTTCTTTATCAATAACAAAAATGTCTTTCTCGAACATTTTCGCTGAGTCACATGAAGTGTTTTCTTTCTATTCCTGGATTTGACTTTTTCCTAGACATGACAATGAGTAACTCGACAGTTGTCTGCTGCAGGCACTGCTTATCTGTTTTGAGCACCTGAGTGCACCCATGGTTTTTATTGGGTTCGGGTTACTCTCTTTCTGTTTTTTGTGTTTTTGGTTTTGTGTTGCTTTGTGTATGTTTGCTTATATCCGGATTGTCCCTTGACTTTTGCTTCTTGTTGTTCGGTCGGTTTTCTTTGCTTTTTTCCTTTATCAACATAATGAATTAGAAATTGTAAAAGGCTTCAATCACCTCTTGGTTATTTTCACAAAAACGTGTAACCTTTTTGATTCAACGAAGAAACAACTTGCAGACAAAGCCCTTATGGCTATGTATGAATTCTAAAACACGAAAGACTATATTAATCGCCCTTAAAATTTCAAATAGACTTATTTGAAAAAGTTGAAAAACAATTTTGCTTTTTGCTGTAGGGTCTTAGATCTTGGGAAACTGATATACTGACAAAATACGCAAAAATTCTGCAAAATACTACTGAATCTGAAAATGTCGACTCCTACATGCATCATAACATGATGACGAAAACTTGGCCGATATTCGTTAGATCTGGATATAAAATTACTAATGGTATCATTTTGGGGAAGACTTATTTATGAGTAAACAAACAAAGATATCAATTGAACTGTATATTATATAAACTATGTAAAATGGTATATGAAACATGGCAAACTTTGTGAAAATATGTAAATATAATTGGTAATAAATGTAGATTTACAAATATATGGAATAATGAGGTTTTTATGTCAATTGATAATTAAAAAGTTATAAATTTTATAAAACGACTGCTTGACCAGTTCATTTAAGAAATAGATTATTGCGAGCGGGCTTTATGGGAATTAGAACATGGTCAGACCTTATATTTGTCAATATTTTATACCGAGCGATAGCGAGGTATAAAATGAAGACAAATATATGGTCTGACCATGTTCTAATTCCCATAAAGCCCGCTCGCAATAATCTATTTCGATTCTAATATGTCTAACAAATGTTTTAAAATTTCGAAGCTGTTCTAAGAGGATGCTTTCAGTGGAAATATTGTTTTTTGAAACTAATACGATATATCCCAAAACAGTATGTTAAAGCAAATAAAATTGACATAAACTTTTTTCTCGTCATTTTATTGAATGTACGTACCTTTTAAACAAAAAATATTGAGAAATCTTAACGAAATTGCGTCGTTCCAGTTTGAAATTTTCAGTTCAGCGTAATATGACGTCGGAATTCTAATTGTGACGTCATATTGATTCGAATGTAGAATTATTAAACAAATAATGTATCGGGAGTAGTTTAAATCATATAAATCCCAGAATTCAGACTAAAAATAACTAAATTATTAACAATAACGATAATTATGGATAACACATAACAAACGGCATTTGTAAGTCAGTTTTTACATTTACACAAAACACCTAGTTCACGCATGTGCGAACTAAACTTATTGGAATTTTGACACGGCTTTGTTTACATAGCTAAAGCAGGACGTCATATTAGAATCAAAATTGGCACATGAAAATTATTGATTCTCCAAAAGCAACAAATGATAAAATCTTCAATACAAAATTCGGATTTGAAGATTACCTTAGTATTTTAAATACATCAGATAAATTCCGTAAAATAAATCACTTTTTACCTATTGCAACAGGAAGATGCAGAAATATTATAGACATACAAGACACCGTCCAAAAATTGGTGATGAGAATCACTTTATACTGGAATGCGCATTTTTATCAGAAACCTGTATCTTTCTAAATATTATACCACGTGACACAACACTATTAAATTCAGTGAGATAATGTCTACCAAACAACAGTCGTTGTTAAGAAAACTGATTTTATCAAACATATTTGTTGTTGTTTCAGGGCCCCTGGCTAAAACCGTATACGCACAGTTTTCTTAGTTGTATATATTGTAAATAGTTTTATGCGTGTATTGCTTGTGTATTTTCTCTGTACCACTGTTTCGTTAGCTTTATGCGAATGAAGATATACAATGCCATACCTGATTAAGAAATGTGTCAAACCGTGATTGATAGTGACATATTAATTGATTAACAGGTAAATAATAAATAATAACAATAACTTAGACAGAACAAATATAGTATTATTGTTTTATTGTGTTTAATTGTAAAAGCACAAAATAAGTTAATGAATAAATAAAGTCCGGCATGAAATATAAATACATTTTTAACTGTGTGACGTTACAGCAAAGTTACTCATTTACGTTGCAGTATCAAATCCGCTGTAAAATATGAAGGCTTTTGTGAAAATTAAGTGAGAAAATCTGATATAATGCATTCTGTTCATACAAAGAATTTGTTACCTTGAAATAATATGTTGTTTTTTGGTAAATCTTACACAATATTTTTAAATACGTTTTTTTTAGAAACAATCATGTATCATTATAGTGTGTATTTACAAAAGAAACCTACTCAAAATAAAACTAAATAATTTATATTTTAATCTTCCTTTACAATTGTAGGAATTTAAGTATTAACGAATAACTTAAAATACAACCAGTAAGTTCATGGTCATCTACAGTTTTCGGAAACGGGGTGCGGAGTAAGGTCTGTGATGTAAGAAAATTTATGAAACAAAATTGACGAATTTTGGGCACCTCTGGCGCTTTCTGAACAATACTGACTTTATTGTAAAAGTGAGTGAGATTGTACTCGTGCATCCTAACTAATTTCAGATGATTGTGAGTAATATAAAAGCATCTTGAAAGTTACATGCAACAAATTTGTCGATTGCGTTTAATAAGAAACCAACATTTACAATTGAAGTTACGATGGAAACCTATATTTTATGTGTAAAAGCATTTTCCTACGAAAGTGTAGGCTCACAAAAATATCGTTATAAAAAGATATTGTATTGCACTATTAAGATAATTGTTCAGTATGAATGAGTTAAGTGTCGTGCTGTAACAAGATTTATCTAAAATTAAGTATGTATTTCGTCAAAATCTGGAAAATTAGCGATTGATACAACCTATGTGATACAAAACCTTGTATCATCTATATATGTGATACAAGATGTACTTTTGTCGGAACTACTTCTTGACGTCACAATGAATGGTATAACCAATGATTCGGTAAATGACTTTCATTCTATGAATGAGATATGACGTCATAATACGCGTGACGTTAAGGCATATACTTTATAAACAAATGCTTCGTTGAATGTTAACTTTTAAATTTTAAACATTCAGTTTTCTTCGACCCTTTTTATACTTTTTAATTTTAGATAAACTTATTACATACATTTAAGTGTAGGTACAACTACCTGTATCACGTCTCGACAGTTGCATACATTCCGCATCACAACTCGACGCTGCGCGTCTCGTAGTGATACGAATGTACACAACTGTCTCGACGTGATACAAGTAGTTGTACCTACACATAATGTATGTAATGTGTATTTATCTAAAATTAAGAATGTATTTAGTCAAAATCTGAAAAAAATATCGATTGATACAACCTGTGTGATAAAAAACCTTGTATCATCTATATATGTGATACAAGATGTACTTTTGTCGGAACTACTTCTTGACGTCACAATGAATGATATAACCAATGATTCGTTGAATGACTTTCATTCTATGAATGAAATATGACGTCATAATGCCTGTGACGTTTGGGGCTATATTTTATAAACAAATGCTTCGTTGAATGTTAAATTTTAAATTGTAAACATTCAGTTTTATTCTTCCCTTTTTATACTTCTTAATTTTAGATAAACTTATTACATACATTTAAATGTAGGTACAACTACCTGTATCACGTCTCGACAGTTGCATACATTCCGCATCACAACTCGAAGCTGCGCGTCTCGTAGTGATACGAATGTGCACAACTGTCTCGACGTGATACCAGTAATTGTACCTACACATAATGTATGTAATGTGTATTTATTATTTAGTTGAGTAAAATACATGTGAAATTGTACAATACGGTTATAGTAAACGGGGCAAATACGGAAAAACAGGGCCAATACAGGAAAAATGAGGCTAATACAGAAAAAACAGGCCAATACAGACAAAAACAGGCTCAATACAGAAAAACATGACCAATACGGAATAAACCGGCTCAATACAGAAAAACAGGGCCAATACAGGAATGTCACTTCCGGTAATTTATATAAAAATATCATTTAAAAAAACAGCAAAATTCTCAAGGAAAAAATTACATTTTCATACTGACGGTTGTTCATATTTATCTTTTATTATGTCAATGAGAAACCGAATTGGATCAATAAATTTATATTTATCAATGATAAAATCGTACTAAACTTTACTCAACTGGTTAATAAAAGTGTCATTAAATGGTTGATTTCATATTCAACATGTATTATGTCCTCGGAAAGCGGTATTGGGCCTCGAATAACTGTATTAGCCATCGGCGTTGCCTCGGGCTAATACAGCTATCCTCGACCCAATATGAAAACACACATTTAATAACACTATTAACTATGTCATAATAAGTTAACAAGTATCTCTCAATTGCGATATGAAGTTATCAGCTCGGTGTGTATAGATTATGGTAAACTTTACTTCCGCTCGTTACATTTTTAGATATTTAATTTTTCTTAACAACCTGATGAAAGTACATCGTCCCCTCTTGTGGTCCATCGTGCTTTATTTGTTTTTTCTGGTAGGGATGGCAAAATCTGTGACCTTGACAATATCTATGTACTTGTAAGCGTCGCCTATGCTACGTATAACAAATTTAGACAATTTTGTCCTCCAAAGATTAGACAGTCCTATCATAATAAGATTTTTGCCTTTAACATATTTTTGCAAGAACAATTAAAATATATCCACAGGGGTTTTCCCATTTGTGCTGTCTTGTTTAATTACGTAGCAGATGCTGTTTGAATGCGGAAGACCGCTACTGACAACTCACAATGGAGAGCCTTCTTTGTTTACAATCTGTTGTAGTATTGTCAATATGATCAGTTTCCTATAGACAATTACATACAAGGACAAAACTGTGAAGTCTCATACAAGGAAACAATATATATATTAACACATTCAATAGACATAATGTCCATTTTAATCAATTCTACTACTAACTTTTATTTAAGAAATAGATTATGGAGAGCGGGCTTTCAGTCGGAAAGCATTTCCCTGATTTGACCGTTAAAACCGAGATTTTCTTGACAGAGAAACAAGTGGAGATAATAAAAAATTTAACGGCCGCTAGATGGCGCAAAACAAATGTTTTTCCATCGTTTTCATGACCTTGCGGAAAATGCATAAAATTATAATAAATATTGAAAGAAAAATATAGAAACATGTGAAATATAATTTTAAAACTATTTTAGCAGTATTTGTTATGTTATGATATGCTTTAATGCAAATTAAATACATAAAAATCGAGGTTAACTTTAGTTGTGCGTAGTGAACGGAAGATGGCGGCGACTACTCAATCTCCACGCAAAGGATTCTGGGTATCCTACGTCAACCACAATCACCTCTGCCATACCATTAGTTGCCATTGTGAGAGATATCTCTCATGGATGATAAGTTTCGTGTACAAATGCAGTAATTTCAGTATAAAACTGTATCAAAAGTGTATAAAAAGACTATATAAAAATAAATAAGATCTTGTGTATAATTATACAAATATGGTTCTTTGTGTACAAACGTCACGAGCAGACGACAAATGTAGTCCCGCAGTAAATGGAGGATGACGTGTGGCAGAGGTTATATCTGGGAACCAGTTATGTTCTCTGTGCCGGAGAGTGGCGACTACTGTTTACAATTTTAAAGCTCGGAATAATCTGACACAATTGCGTATTAGGTACTGAATATTCATTATTACTGGTTACTTTTAAACTAGATGATATGAAGAACCGACGATAAAGGTAAGAAACAGCTTCTTATTGTCGTTACTGCGCAGTCGTCATTCATTTCGGGGGTCCCCAAAAGCACATGGTAGCTTGAAAAATTCTCGTTATTTGTATTATTTTTGCCGATTAGTAGTCAAAATAGCCACCTATTCTATGATAAAGGGATCTGATTTTGTTAAATTATTTAATTTTCTTACAAAATATTATTATTCTATTCATGAAAAAAGTAAAATTTGACCCAAACCAGTTGTAAATTTGACGGACTGCAAAGCCTTTGGCTTTGTTACATGTATATACAAGTACAACTTACAAGGAGATCAGAGCTGTCCAAGGTTTGTGATAATTGCTAATTTTACGCCGGAAACTTTGGTATTATAACTCTTTAGATAAAGTTATGAATTATAGTGACATAAAATTCTAGACTGTAGTATTTATAGTACAGTACTGCCTTATAAAGGAACATCTATACCCATCTACTCTACATACATTACATATCACTATAAGTTATAACATGAGGAAAATTTCAGAATTTTGTGCAATATAAAATTATTTGAAGATTTGTCAACTTACACACTGATCTGATATGATGTTAACAGAGACAATTGTAATTATGTGTCTGATGTTAATAACAATTTTGAAGTAGGTGCATATTTGCAATAAATTTTCTGTTGCTTGCAGCTGAAATTAAATTCTTATAAACAAAAATAAAATTTTCTAAAAAGAACAACATAATGTTCTGAAAAACTGTTGTCTAGTTAGAAACATATGTAATTAAAAACTTTAGAAGTGCAATGCAAATTTGTGTTTCAATTCTAATTGAAATACAAGATTTTTATAACACCCAATAAATATTACACATCTTAAGTGAGTATTGTATTCTTGTAAGTAATGAACTTTTAAATTTTACTACATTTTGTTAAATTAGTTATCTATAATTTCTGTTTTATTTTAAAATTAATATTTGATTAAACTTTTCTTTGCATGTATAGCTAACCCTTTTATATAAGCCAGTTTAGTGTGAAATAAATTTACTAACTATTCCAAATTTTTCTAAATTTAAAAATAATTCCAACCAAAGCCTCATACATCGTTTCGATTTGTGGTGCAATATTTTAAATCGACGAATTTCACTTCCGCCATTTCTTCGTCGTCATTTTTCATTGAAATTCTTCAAAATTTTACACAGTATGTCATATTTGATTTAAAAAATATGAAAATCAAATATCCGAGGATCAAAATATTGTCAGAATATGCCAATACCACAATTTTTATATGCATACGAGACCGTTTTGCAAGCTAACCTATCGTGAAATAAAAACGTCAAATTTTCAAATCGAAAATCACGTGACCTTGTCAAGAAATTGGAAGCCATTATGAGAAATGCTTTCCGACTGTTTATGGGAATTAGAACATGGTCAGACCTTATATTTGTCAATATTTTATACCGAGCGATAGCGAGGTATAAAATGAAGACAAATAAAAGGTCTGACCATGTTCTAAATCCCATAAAGCCCGCTCACAATAATCCATTTCGATTCTAATATGTCTAACAATTGTTTTAAAATTTCGAAGCGGTTCTAAGAGGACGCTTTCAGTGGTAATATAGTTGTTTTGAAACTAATACGATATATCCCAAACCAGTATGGTAAAGCAAATAAAATTGAAATATACATATATTCTCGTCATTTTATTGAATGTACGTACCTTTTAAACAAAAATATTGAGAAATCTTAACGAAATTTCATTGTTCCAGTTTGAAATTTTCAGTTCAGCGTAATATGACGTCGGAATTCTATTTGTGACGTCATATTAATTCGAATGTAGAATTGTTAAAAAAAAATAATGTATCGGGAGTAGTTTAAACCATATAAATTTTAGAATTCAGACTAAAACTAACTAATTTATTAACAATAACGATAATTATGGATAACACATAACAAACGGCATTTGTAAGTCAGTTTTTACATTTACACAAAACACGCAGTTTACGCATGTGCGAACTAAACTTATTGGAATTTTGACACCGCTTTGTCTACATAGCTAAAGCAGGACGTCATATTAGAATGACTAGTAAACAACAGTCGGTGACTGCTTTACTTAGGTATGTAAATCGATTGTTGTCTAAATCATGTAAATAGAGGCTAACACTGTTGATTGTATGCAACACCCCATATGTGTTTTGGTATTTTTCCAAGTTACTTTCGTTTTATTTTTGTGTTTTATTTGTTTCGTGATTTTATGAGCTCGTATTGAAAATTGCCTCATGACTATTAGCTATTGCTGGTCAGTCGGTTTTCTTGTATTTTCCTTTCAACTTTCATCGTTTAAGAGAATATTATTATTTATTTGTTAAATTCTTAACAAACGGTGTTTTTAACTACTTATAATATAAACTATGCACTGGATGGCTAGAATTATAAAAAAATATCTAGAGTCTTTCAGAACTTTATTGTCAGGCCATGCTCATCCATCTTTAATGGAGGGCCTTAGACGTGAGACAAACTGCCAAATGAATAAAATATCTGCATACCTTGACCTTCTCTGAGTAGACTTAACTAGGAAACTAAAAACTGAACTGTACCACAAGTGTGATGAACTTCTCAATTAACCTTGATATCAATTTTCCATCAGCTAAATGGTGGTTTCATTTCACAGCTCATAAGTTAAGACAGATCTTACGATCTTTACTCCGATGCTCTAATGCGACTACTAAGCTGTTCAAATAGGGAATTGTTGCACGCAGGACGGTAGCAACTCTGCAAAAGTTCTTTGACCTTTATCAAGAAAAAATTCCGAATGCGACCAGGCATTTGTCTAAGCTATAGGCAGATTTTCCTAATCCAAAATTTGTTTTTACAGGCATAAATATGAGTAAATCGACAGGTATTTAATTAGATGCAGGCAATGTTTACTTGTCAGTAGATCTGGAGTTTTTGTTGGGTTTGGGTTATAATTGATTTTTTTTGGTTTTTATTGTTTGTGTTTAGTTTCTTTATGCTGGATTGCCTTAAAAGTTCATTTTGTTTGCACTTAAGTCGTAAAGCATTGATACATAAATGTTCACTGCATATATAAGTGAGCTTGTTTATATGTTGTATGTTTGTGTTGCTATAAATGAGACCCTCCCAAAATATATATTTCCTCATGTTATTTGTTCAACAAAAAGATCACATAAATTTAACGGCAAACAATATAAAGAATCCATAAATTAAATTTGTAACACGAAGTAACACAACAACTTCGACAAACCAATGTTTAGGGCAAGTATATCCTGCTTTGCTAGTTACTCTGGGTCAGAAAATGTACAAGACGAGGTCGGTATGGTAACTAAGAATATTTATCACCATTTGGGTGACATATACTACATAAACACCAATTCACGATTGTAACCTTGGCTGTCAGACACCGTTACTTTGCCAGCCATTCAGTTAGTAACATTCATTTGTCCAGGAGATCATTGTAGATATTGCTGACACGGTTGTACCTTATAAGCCGAGATATATGCATAAGCAGGCGCTGCAGGAATTAACGACAGCAAGAAAGAGAGGATATAAAGGCGAAAATGGGTTAGAAATTAATTTTACTTAGAACATCCTGAAAAGTAAACCAACTATCCAAAGTTTTACATTAAATACAGATAAACATTTGGGCAACAAGATAAACAAGAGACGAGAATCATGAAATATTACTTATTTTTACTGTATACTTTATATGTTTTGTATTTGTAAGATGTAGCAAAACAATATGAATGGCATGTATCTTAATGGGGTATAACACCCATTGTCTGTTTTCAGATATCCCTGCTCCAAAGTGGATTTTTCTCAGGCGTCCGTATTTAGCTATCCCAGCTACACAATGGTTTTAACTCGGGTATATTACCCCTTGTCTGTTTCAGCTATCCTTGCCCCACAATGGATTTCTATCTTAGGTACAACCGCCCCGTCTGTCCAGTTAAGACGATAAAGCAAACGATTTTTATCGTTTAAGTAAAGACTCCCTTAAGTACTCCCCTTTTACATGATAGTCTGATATAATGTTTTATTAAACGAGAACAAATATCTCTCTGACAAAATAGGACGCCATTTGAATATTAATTTAAACTAATGGCTAAGGTGGGTGAGAACAAACAAAACAACATTCCTTTGTTGACTTTAACAAGTAATAACAAGAACAATAGATGTCAAAAAAATACATACAAAATATATACGCATCTATTTCCTTTGTGGACGATTTTTCACTGACAAATTGTACTAGCATGCTGATGGTACAGTCAAAAGCGGCTGATAGAGAGATATATTTAAAAGTTAAATGATTAATTACTTATGGGCATTTTTTTTGGCAGATAACGTAAATATAAACAAAAATGTCTGCCCATAGTTTTCAGAACAATTCGTGCATGCTTCAAAAATGATATCGTAGACCTACTTTTGTTGATTGTACGACACATTTTTTCTCAACAACAAAAAGTAAAAGGCAAGCAAAGACAGAGGTAACTTCCTCCTTCATGTAATAATCAGTTAATTAATGAATTGTACTTGATAAGACATGTCAAATGTCTCTAATTAATTGTACTAAAAGGATACAAACCTTTCAAGGATTATGCATTTTATTATTTTTGTTGACAGTTAATTTACGTCTTTGTTGTTGTTCCAATCCAAATTATAGATGCTATTGGAAATGCTTCGAGCAACCATAAATTTGTGCAAATAATATAAACAAGTGGCGTTAAACACCAAACAGCCTACCAACAACCAACCATTCTAGTTTTAATTCCTTTGTATAATCTTAGGTTAAGCGCTACGTTACTTTAATTCTTTTAACTTTTGGGTCCATAGAAATGCTTAGGTTTTATGACCTTTTATTTCACTAATTGTCATGCTTACATTGTGTAAATGGCCCGGAGCTATAGATAACTTACATATGTATACTTTACTACAAATTTTTATCCAACAGCAATTTTAACAAAATTTTCACCTTTTCCCTTTTCCGTCTAAACACTAAACGACACAAAAAATCTTTTTTTTTGTTTGTTTGTTTAAATATGGTGAAATTTTTCAGCTTTATCATGGCGTCCAGTTTTCATTGGAGAGAAAGCCGAAATACCTGGTGAAAACCCCCGACTAATAAGAAAAATGCCAAATCCTTGTCAATTAAGGTTGCAGAGTATCGCCCTATGTCTGCAGTAAGGCTGGAACCCGCAATCTTAGTGATGACAGGCACGTGATCAATAGTAGCTGCCTAAGTACTTTAAACTTATCACTGGCCTACCGACTACTGTATGTTGTAACATCTGTTACCGATTCAGAAAGACCTTCTTCTTTGAAATACTACAAAATAACTTCTTTGAAATACTACAAAATAAAAAACTCTGCTTTTGACCACATCTGTAATATGCATTTACATAGATTTTAATCGTAAAATCGTAAAAACCTCTATTTATTGGCATTATTTATTAACCGCTTGTCGTATATTTTTCTATTAACATTATAATTACTGATTAATATCTTCGACCAAAATAAAAACATTTAATTGATTGAATGTGACAAAACAGTAATATAAAGATTAATCATGTTACATTCAGAATATACATAAAGTTCAAGTTCAGTTATAGTTCATGATGTAACTGAATTGATTTGGTGACGACATGTATTGATACCGACACAGAAGGACATTAGTTGCTCGAACTCTGTCCTTAAACTTGACAAAAACATCGCCATTTGTATAATCTTTATATCTTTTATATCTATGGGCATCGGTGGCCCAGTGAATAAAGCAGTTAGTCCACTATTGATTAAGTTGTCTTTCAACACTGATGTGGCGTGTTTAAGTCTCAGTGCGGGCAGGTAGTACTCAGGGACAGTCTATACTAGTATAGACTGTCCCTGTAGTACTCGACTTCATCTAAATTAACAAGGATTGCCAGTTTTCCTACATATGGTCACGGGTTTTCTTCGAGTACTCCGGCTTCCTCCTCTAATAAAAACTGGGCACCATAATACCATGAAAATTGCTGAAAGTGGCGTGAACACCGTTCAAAGAAACAAACACTATATATATACCAACAAATTCGCAAATGTAAACACCAATATAATGCGTAAAAAATTACCGAATCCGCTTTTCCGGAACTGTTCCTCAAAAAAATAAGATAGCATTATAAAAACATTCTCGGGTTAGTGACTTGAACATGATTATGACTGATTTTGTGAAATTTTTACTGTGTCCTTTAGTTTGATTTTTTTTGTTATTTAATGTCCAACAATCAGTCAGTGAGATTCAGGACAAGTTAACGAACAAAGATTCAACAAGAACCGAAAACAAAGAATGTTATTCACAATGGAATTAATTAGGCCTCGGGTACTAGTTGTTTCCACGGATATATCTGTTCAAGTCCAAATTACAAAACTTAAAGCTTACACAACTGTCGTGATGTAACACACTCCTGACCACCTGCTAGAAACTAACCCCAACTTGCTCAAGCTAAGAGTAATGTATCTATGAGAATTGACATAGATTTTAGTGGTTTTTTGGTGAATTTACTTACAAAAAGATATCGTTTGTTTGAATAAGCTATAGAATTGTTATATGTATGCATAGGAAATTGCAACTACAGAAATAGACAAAGACTTATGTCAACATGGCTGCCAGAGATATATTTAATAAAAGTGTGTAAATGTTAGCATATACAGTATGTTTGTACATTTCAATTAGATGTCCCGGATTAAATACTGTTCATTTTATTGGGCTATGTTTTTATAGCATGCATTGATACGAGATATAATAGGTATTACAATGTGAATGTTTGAGAAAACGCGATAATTTTCATCTCTGTCATATCGAAAACAAATCATACACATGTCAGAAATAAAAAAAAATGTAGCTTAATCAGACAAAACAAACACCGCTATAAACCTTTCCATTGTTATGGTCATTATACGACTGGGACCTTTGTCTAAAGCATAGCCTTATCAAAGAGTTGTTTGTATCATGGGATGTTTACCTTCGCGGCATAAAATTTGGAGAATGACAAATAGTTCAGGGTTATCAGCGTGATGATTTTATTGTCAAAGAATACAGGTGTACATCCTATATATTTTGTATGGAAAACATTATAGTTGCACTTTAAATTCAAGGTACAAGGTTGAAGATGTAGAGGTTAAACAAACTAATTTAATATGTATCACTGCTAATATAGAAAGAAACAAACATGTTATATCAGATCTTATAACAGCTCTTACCTGCTCTATACTAACTGATAGATCAAATGGAAAACACGTTTGTCCATACAAAGCTCATGAATTGGAATGCAGTTACATAACTCATAAGAATTATCTTTTTGTTTATTTTCTGTTGTCACTGTTTTATCAGTATAGTTACGCAGTCATGACTCTTTACATTTCTTTAAAATGTTATTTCGTAACATCACGAGAACACAAAGAAGAGGAACAACTGCTTTCAACTCTAGAGTTCATAAGTTCATCCCGGGCTTGCATTGCTAGTTTTTCGCTTCCCGTGTTTCTTTCCAATGGGTTTTGTGATTGCCTTTTATTTGCTTCCTGTCCACGGGTGTGTTTTTTATATTGATCTAGTTTATATCGTCTTGGTATTTTTGAGCTATTTTCCGTATATTGCTTTTGCGTACGCGTTGCTTTTACCTTTCATCTCTTTCCACATACCCGACTGAATTTGCTTGCATTAATTGGTCTATAACGGAAGACCGTTTAACTCTTGTTGATGTGTGGTATATATTACTCATACTTATAACACGTGCACAATTTTTGTAGGCATAGATAATCAAAGGTTTTAAGGATGTTCGCTGGTCATGTTGAAAATAACAAAGTATCCAAATTTATATATTTGATAAATAGACCATATAAGCTTAAAAAATTCATAAGTTGCTGAACTCTTTTTCGAGATAATAAGCATCCAAAATTTGGCGGGAAAAAGCTTTCTCTGACTTTTTCATAGGTTTAGCATTGGACATGTTTTAGTGTAAAAACCTATGAACAAATAACACGAAATTTATAAAACTTTGTAAATTAGCTTTAACTGACCCAATAAACCCTATTATAAAAAGGAAATAGGGGGTTGCTGGGCAAAAAATTTATCCCTATTTTAATGGTAAAATCTAGAGGATTCTGAAAATCTGACAGAAATCTCAAAAATTGACCAGCGATCATCCTTAATGGTAAAAATCGTAGATGCATGTTAATTTAGGATGGAACACCTTTTTCAATACATTTTTCGATATATTAACAAGACCAAATCGCTCACGTACAAATAAAATTCAGCAGGAATTTTATATATTATTATATGTTTGTGAGTGCGTTGGTCTTGTTAATGTACCCATAAATTCATTGAAAACAGTGTTTTATCCTCATGATTCCTTTATATTGCATTAAAAATATAATTTTCATAAGATAAACGCAATTCTGTGTTTCTTTAGTATTTTGATACATGGGATGGACATGCGTATAAATATTTTGTTGGTTTTTATGTACAAAATGTTTATTCCATAAACCACATTATGATTTAATAAAAATGAAAACAAAACTAAGTTTACACATAAACGTATTTTATTTTCATAAGAGACAGGCAATAAAGTTTTAAATTTTACAAATTATTAATGTCAATCCATAAAACACAATAATTTGTAATTTTATCGCCGTAGGTACTGGATGCTGCCATGTAGTTGACACTGGTTACGCAACAAGGAATTCCGTCAACATAATTTATAAAAAAATGATTTGGTCAACTTCATTTATCAAAAATAACTATGAAACCCACTACCGGAAATTAACTCGACCAATAAAAACATATTTTAAAATTAGTATTTAAATTATTGTGTTATAAAGAACACGTAGTAGAGGACAGAACTAGTACACCCATATAATAACAATCATTGTTGATCTTTACGATTAACATTCGGCATGTGCCATTACAATTTATTGTTAAACATAGGCAGTTGTAGCGTAAAGACATATACTATGATACTACAAGTCTTTTATATAAGTTAACGAATGCGTTGTTTGTTTGCACTATCACGTCAGTTCGTGTCTTTATGAATGTACTATTAATTCGAACAATTCGTTTATGCCTACAAGAATACAATCAATGAAAACATGTATGTGGTCAATGTGTGTCTCGGGTGAGTGATATAACAGATGTAGAAATTGACGACTGTGACAATTGTTTCAATTAATTTAAAACAGAAAATACATTTTGCCATAAACCTTTTGTAAAGCTTATCCAGCCATCATGCCTCTATTAATAATTATTTAAACCATTTTTCATTTCTCCATAAAAACATCACCATTTCCTTCCATTAATTGACTTTAAAAACAACTTTAACATGCTTATGAGTATTTTATTTATAAACTGTTTTTACCTGTAAATTATTATTTTGTTTTCATTTAAGAACTAAATGGCAATACGACATATATTTGTTTTTTTTTCATTATGTATATGAATAAATGCATTAGTTAATCATTTGTGATTTCATTTAATTTTGAAATATGTTCAGATTTTGACTACCTTCTGTTACACACAATTTATATTGTTGTCTACTTAATTTGTTAGTGCTACATCAAACTCAAATGTATTTTGTTTTATTATACTTCATGCAAAAATGCTGTCTTTTCATTAGACAGTTACCATGTGTTAATTTCTACTGATTCCGATTTTAGCCCATCCCATTACAACAGGTGTTACCCTTCGTGCTTTTACTTTTTACTTACAGGTTGTTTGTCTTTCCGCGCAAACATGTCAAAGACACAACAAAGACATGAAAATGGACAATTAATTATTTAAAAAAAAACAAATGGCAGACAAACAAGCATTTTCCATTAAAAATATAACCCAATACATTCTCTATATGGTCGTTCACGTTCCTTCTTTAAATAATACGCATTCAGCATAATAAAAAACATACTGCTTTTAAACTCAGGTTTTAGAGTAGATTATCAAATGAAAACAATTATCACCCTGGACTTTGTCTGGGGTGATATTTTTTTCTTCAAGTGATAATCTCCCCTTACACACTCGTTCAAAGGCAGTGTGATTATAATATTTTAAAGAATAATGTATACTGTTTTAAACTGTTTTTGTCTCGCCTGCGACGAAAGTCGCTGGAGGCGAGACATATGTATGGGAATCCGGCGGCGGCGGCGGCGGCGGCGTAAACACTTGACATCTTGCTTCATATCTTTGTAAGCCCAAGCCCTAGGTCCATCAAATTTGGTCCAGAGGTAGCTTATGATGAGTACTTGCCAGTCAGTCACCTGTCACCTGACCTTGACCTCAATTTCACGGTCCAGCGACTACGTTAAAGTTTTTGGGTTACGACAGTTCCTCTGTAACTACGCATGGTAGGATGACAATATTTGGTGTATAGGTTGCTGATAACTAGTACATGACTGTCTGGTAAGTGTCACCTGACCTTGACCTCAATTTCACGGTCCAGCGACTACGTTAAAGTTTTGGGGTTACGACAGTTCCTCTGTAACTACGCATGGTAGGATGACAATATTTGGTGTATAGGTTGCTGATGACTAGTACATGACTGTCTGGTAAGTGTCACCTGACCTTGACCTCAATTTCACGGTCCAGCGACTACGTTAAAGTTTTTGGGTTACGACAGTTCCTCTGTAACTAGGCATGGTAGGATGACAATATTTGGTGTATAGGTTGCTGATGAGTAGTACATGACTGTCTGGTAAGTGTCACCTGACCTTGACCTCAATTTCACGGTCTAGTGACTACGTTAAAGTTTTTGGGTTATGACAGTTACTCTGTTACCACGCATGGTAGGATGACAATCTTTGGTATATAGGTTGCTGATGACTAGTACATGACTGTCTGGTAGGTTCCACCTGACCTTGACCTCAATTTTACGGTCCAGCGACTACGTTAAAGTTTTTGGGTTACGACAGTTCCTCTATAACCACACATGGTAGGATGACAATATTTGGTATATAGGTTGCTAATGACTAGTACATGACTGTCTGGTAGGTGCCACTTGACCTTGACCTCAATTTCACGGTCCAGCGACTACATTAAAGTTTTTGGGTTACGGCTGTTCCCCTGTAACTATGCATGGTATGGTGACAATATTTGGTATACAGGCTGCTGCTGATAACTAATGCTATTTACGTAATGCTTGTCACGAAATTTATTTTCGGTTACTGATGCGGAATGCAGGCGAGACATTTTTCTGTGTCCACACTTGTTTCGTATATATGTTGATTATTAGCATGACAGACTATTGGTCTCGTCAGGAAGACGAATGAAACTATCTCTAATGTAGTAATATAATCATTTTATATTGCAATCATTCTGTTTGAGCAATCATAATTTAACTGTGCACTCTTTATGTAGTTTGTATGTGCAGTAAATACATCAGTATTACATCTTGTGATATTTGTTGTAGATTGTCATTTTGTTTACTGTCACAAAGACTACATTATGTTTATGTACGGAGAATTATCATTCGTCTTGTCTAAATTGTCTAATTATACATTCTGAATAGCTATGTATAAGATTCTTTGCAATAATATTTCATGTTAATATCCAGATATACATATATAAAAGGTTCAATGTTACGACTAATGAATTCTTTTTAAAGGCGACTCAAATTTTTATTATATATTATTGTATTATATAATATTTGTTCGTGTAAAAAAGTTATTTATCAATAGAACATAAAATTTTCATATCATAACCTCTTGTAGTCTTATCAAATTTGGTTTGAGCCGTCACAGAGTATATACTTTTTCAATATATGAATACTAAACTAATATCATTAGTAAATTCGTATACAATCAACCGTTTCTGTGTTTGATAAAACACATGCTGTACTTTCTTTTCATCCAGGTTTTGATCGTTATTTTCTTTCATTTGTTATCACAATTTATCCAGGTGTGTCATTTTAAATATCGTCCAAATTTTAAGGCTTTTATTTAGAGTAATGACCGTTACATTATATTTAGTTACTGATCATTCTATTCTTTCAGGAGGTATCACAATTTACGAGTCACCATCAAAGACAACAGACAATTCAGGATCTCATACTTTTGTAAGCATATCTTGTTTAATATTTGCAAACCGTATATGAGCTAAAACCAAAATACAATATACAGCAATTGAAACTATATCAATTTATTATTTTTAAAACAGCGGCTATATAAAAGCAGAGACAATGTTTCAAAGCATCAGTGACGTTTTTAAATGCATTTGAAAAAACATCAAAACGTAAAACGACAACAACTGCAATATATAACAATACAAAAACAATTACTCTAAATTATGTTTTATCTTCTACCAAAATTCTTATTGTTATATAAATTAACATCTACAAATCAAATCATAATACCGAAAGCGTGGTTTCTGACTATAGTTTTTGAAGTATTTGTAGAGTGCCACGCTATTTGCAAGGCAATGACCCGTCTTGTAGATGTTAATAAGTTTACATAGGTGTTGATTTATCACACTTTTTTCGTTCTGCAGAAAGCTGAAATACTGCTTGCTACGTTAATCAACCATTCAATCAATTAACATTAAATACTTATAAACTAACACTAACATAGAAAAATCAAAAATATTGAATAGCTTTTTACAACTATTGTGAAGTATTGATTGATTTCTGATAAATTATTTGTTTATAATTGACATTTTTTTATGCCGTCATCGACTACTACTTACGGACAAGTATCAAATTTCTTACATATAACCTAAACTCTTCAACATCTGCATCGTGTACAATAAAAAACAGCATAAACTATCATAAAACCGCAACAATAAAATAGTCTTATTCGACAGCACTAAGTTGACATCGTTGTATTTATATATCTGTGTGTAGAATAATCATCAATTTCTATAAATAGTGAAAAATATATTAAATACAGTCATATGTCCATACTAACGACACATTTACATATATATTGTGATAAAAACATTATCAGCTTATCAATATTATTATATAGCCAGAACGATATAAAATACAAAATATAGAAAACAATATAAAGTGAAACTGACACTCCATTGGAAAATCGGTCAGAAATGTTGGCAACATAAATATGAAATAATACGGTTCGTCAAAGAGCAAAATATTAAAAACACAAAATTTAACACCCCATATTATAATTAAGAGTAAAATAAAAGATTCTCATTCACAAACTATTACATAAACGATTAAAATGGCTTTTTTGTAACATTACACGTGATCAATGAAATAAACGTCCACTCATGACGCCACATTCCGGTTGAATGACGTAGATTCTAAATAACGTAGCACAATGTTTTTCACAGATCACTTCGACAAAATAGTCCCTTTGAAATTGTTTTGAATAACAGATTGATTCTGTATTTTTTGCAAACTTTTGCATGGATTTTATCAAGATATATTCTTGGTTATAAATGTATTAGGTAGTGGCTGTCTCACGGTGATATCTCAGGTTCGCCTTAACGGGCTCACCTGAGATACACTATGAGAAAGCCACTATCAAAAACCAATTGCATTACATTCTGTATTTATTAGAAACAAAGCTCAAACGTAACACTCTTAATTACTGATAACATCATCGATAGTTTTAAAGTTTAGGTATATGTATTTAAATCATTTGTCGCATTTGTCCACCGAACCTTTTTCCGTGTGATGTCGAGTCCTTATATTGTTTTTATGTTTCGTTAATAAAAGAACTCCTCAGTCCAATAAATAAATTATCAGTAATTGATATTTGTTTGATTGTATATTTTAGGTTCCATCAACAGGGAAATTAATAGAAATAAAAGCAAGGTTTCAAGAGAGAAATCGAATTCTTCGTGAAGGTTGCAAACATTTAAATCAATATTACGTCGCTCAAAATTCTGAAGCAGCAGTTAAAGAACATTTAGTTATCGACAGAAAGAAAAACATAGTTTACTGTGCCATAGAAAAAATTGGATGTACATTTTGGAAAAGAATATTTCAAATTTTAAGTGGCTGGCGAAATGTAACCGATCCCTTTAGTATCAAGGGAATACATGCTTACGAAGGATATCAAACTGCCAAACGTCTGCCCTTTGACAAAATTTACCAAATTTTAAAACAATCTTCGAAGTTCATGTTTGTTCGAGAACCATTCGAAAGACTGCTCTCAGGATATGCAGACAAACTATATTCTCCTAACGCAGCTTATTGGAATTTTATAGGCAGATATATAGTTCCGAATTTCCGTGAAAAACCAACGAATCTCAGCTTAGAATGCGGGCATGATGTAACCTTTGAAGAATTTGTTAAATACTTTATTTATTCGCAAAACACAAATGAACACAGAGATGCTCATTTTGTGCCAAGCTTCGAGCACTGTCGCCCTTGTGAGATTGAGTATGATTATATTGGAAAGATGGAAACCTTTAAGGAAGACACGTTTCAGTTGATAAAAGAACTTAACATAGAAAATGTAGTAAAATTTAACAATTTTCAAAACGAAACAGAGACAGATGCTATTATTGATACCGTTGATTACGTGTATTCGATGAAACGTGCTATTGAAAGATGTATGACCTTACCAAGAGCTTTATTTCGTTCATTTAGGAAATTACAAATTCGAGGTATTTTAAGCAAGGATATAAATTTTCCTTACGATGTTAATCAACAGCAAGAAATATCACCAGATGAATTTAAGCAGTTTTTATTAAACGCTCATGCAAAATCAGGTGATCCAAAAAAGCGGAAGAAAAACAGAGAAGAGGCATTTTTAGAAGCATACAGTACAATTTCATCCGTTTTATTAGACAGACTTAAGCGCACATTATTAATTGATACTGTCTTATTTGGATACGAAGAATTGCCAAAGAAAATATTAGATTTAGACAACAGAACACCTCATAACGACAACTTTAGATACTTCGTATTGTAATATCCTGGTCAAATTTCTATTTTTATACATAGTTGTACAAAAAGCCTTATCCTCTTTTTAGATAATTGTGACGTTTTTGTGCATGCAATCACAATTCGAATCAATATATATTAATAACAGTCGCTACTTGTTTACAGATATCTGACGTTAGCAATGTTTGCAGATTTTACAAACGCAAAAAAAAATAAATCTTTAAAATTAAAAAGCAAATACCTTTCTCGACCGTAACTTTTTGATTGTTTGTCAATATGTTTCTAATTTTTGCTTTGAATCAGTTATGGTTCTTTTAACTTTTCTATATTAAGAGCACAAACATGTCCAATTTCAAATTAAAAAAAAACATACTCAGTTTGAAATGAAACTATGGCTTCGTTTTAATAAAAAATCTAACAAAATCATTAATTTTCGTCTTTTGTGAGTTCGCCAGATTGTGAAATTTACATATTTTACAACTTTTTACAACACAGGAACTCAAAAACGTGTAAAAACATATTAATGTGATTAAAAGAACTTGTATATACTGTGCGTTATTTTCCATTTCAAAAGCTTATTAGCTATTACCTATCGTAAACAATTAAACTAAAACTAGTATTCAAAATGAATCAGCGTGTCGCTTTTAGTAATTTGACATGAAATATGAGGACATGTATATGCACAGACAGTACCACTGAAAGCGTGCAAGTCTATACAATCGTATCATAGCAGCCAAACATTATTTATGCATTCTAAGGGACGGGTCAATATTAATTGGGGGGGGGGCGGTGCAGTTCAAATTATCAAAAAAACTTAAAATACAAAAAAAGGTTGCTTTCCTACATTAGATATGTTGTAAAAAATTGATGTGCTATCTATTGAATAATTTATGGTTCAGTATTTATGTTGATTTAACAAGTTTTGAGATTACAGTATATTGCTTTTGAATTAAAACTTAATGCTCATAAATTTAATGTATATATTGTAAATGGGAAATGACATAATATGTTATACATCCCATCACATTTTATTTTCTTTTTGTTATATTAACATATATAGCGAATGTAAAATAAAAATTGTTGTTTTACGTGAGTATTAATTTTGCATGTCAATCCTAACAATCAAGGTTATGCAAACAAAGTTGTTAAAGTAGTATTTGAGTTTTCTTGAGAATCTCATTTTGCACTGGATAGTCGTTGATTTGTACTGAAATGAAGGAAATTAGTTTACATTCAGGTTCACGCGTATGGTCATTGATGTTTAAAGTCCAACAAGCAATATTGCAGCTAAATTTGGGACGAGAACAACCCAATGAATGATAAATCACTCGGTATTTATTCATCAAACAAAGTCAAGGAATGAACTGAATATAAGTACTTAATATTATCGTTGCAAAAGTTGACTTCTCGGTTATGTACCACTCAAAACAAAACTCGGATATACAGTGTATATTGGAAGGGCATTGTATTTTGCATTTATCAAAACCCAATATAATAACTCGGGTCAATTGTTAACTATGCGCAATTTTTTAAGTACTTAACAGTTGATGTATCTATAAATGACAAGATGAAACAGCTGAATGCAAAACGCTGAATGTCAGTTCCTAACAACAGTTCCTTCAGATAACTTTGTTTTATAGTTCCTGTTGATTTAGTGTATTTTGTTGGTCTGTGGTGGTTATTTCTATCTGATTTTGAATTGTTGCAACTTTTATTTGTTGTTGTTCGTTGATTTTACATTGATCCATTTCTATGATAATTTCCATGTCCATATTACGATGATATTCTTGTATGGTCGGTTTTCGTCGAAATCTCCGTTGCACAGTCATCTACATACATTTTAAAAAATAGATTTAATGTTGTGTTGTAGTATATACATGTGCATTCGAATAAGAAAAACAACAATACAAAACAATAAAAACGACGAATAAAATAACAACCAATATATGTATTATAAACAAAACGCATTCTTAATGGTCTGGGTTTGTGTACACACGTGAGAATGAGAAAACGTTACATGCATTTGTGTCAAATCAACAAATTATAATAATGATTTGCAAATTTATTTGAATTTTCGTCTAACTAATTCGAGAATTTTCTTCCGTCCAAAGCTTTTTTAAAAACTTGTATAGCAGCGTAGGACGTCAGATAGTTCCCCATACACAAAGAGTTATCTATCTATCCATCCCCTAGTTTTCTATGACCTTCGGGTCACCATTAGGGATCCAGCTCTTTCTGTCCCCTTAATGTCATCTGATTTGTTCAGGGTATTGCAGTTTAAGCCTGTCTGGTTTGAAGTGCTTTTACCCAGTTTTATTCTTTTCTGCCTCTCCTACTGCCTCCGTAAGCATTTTTGTGTGTGACTACCATGGCAAGCCTTAATAATCGTCTCCTCTCAATAATCATTTCAGTTTACGTTTTTTACTATGGTCAGTTAGTCCTCAAATGTTCAATGCCTTACCTAATACCTTTTTTCCTCCTCGTTCGAGGTGTGATTTCTGTATACGAGCTTAAACCTCTCATTTTATGGACAATATTTTTTTTTGAGGTCCGCTATGATAGTAATGGTCGCAATCACACAGCAATATTAAGTTAGCAAAGATTCAAATCTCTTTGATTTTTAACCTGAGTGCGGTGTTTAGGTCATTTCAGATAGACTCCAATCTTGCCACCGCTGCTGATGTTGGCGCTATCCTTGATGTATTTCGAATTGGAATTCTTGTCTGTCATAATGAATCCAATGTATTTGAAAAAAAGTATTTTAGGTGCAATTTTTTTTACCTTTGATCATTATGTCAGTGTGTGATGCATTTATTTTTGTTGGACATAAGCTTGGTTTCTTAGACATTGATTCCCATGTCATATGCATAGCAGTCTTATCCAGGCTTTTCACCAACATACCTAGCTTCTCATTTTTTCTGCAAGCCTATAAATGTCAATTTTGTAATTTGTCCGTCTCCAATGCTTTCACTTCTTTCATGATCTTTCAGAGCGTTTTAAGAAAGATACTGAACAGATTGAGTGAAAACAGGAAGCCTTGACTCTATTGTCCTAACTAGTCCTGGATGTCGACTGCATTGGTGGCCTCGTCATGCAAATTTGAATTGACTGGTCAGGTTAGCATTGAAGTTATATTGCTTCATAATCAAACAAATGGCAGTATACCATATCCTTTCAAGTGCTTTTTTGAAGTACACAATGACACAATAGAGATCTTACTGATATTAAAGGTACTTTTCACAAAATCACCTGAAGCTTAAGATCTGCTTTGTTTTGCTGCTCCCTGGTCTGAATCCTGCTTGTTTTTCATAAGAAATTTTGTGTCTGTTGCTTGAGTCTAATTAATGAAAACCACTACGAATTAGTCTGAATCACATATAAGATGAATAAGTGCGTTAGTTCAAACAGTGCTGTTGATCATATATCTATAGGACAATTATTATTATTGCTGACTGCGTCCGTGGTTTGGGCCATTGAACTGTTTGCCATATCTTGTTGCAGATTATTAATAGTGAGTTAATCATGACATCTCCTCCTACTTTGACTGGTTTTGCTGAGATGTTGTCTACTCCTACTGACTTTCCTTTTTCAGTCGTTTACTGCTTGTTCATCTCAGAGGATGGAATAACTGTCGTTGTCGATTACTGGTAGGCGGTCGAATGTGATTCGCTCCATGTGCCTTTAAGTTTGAACAGTACTCTATGATCTCTACTACATATATTGTGGTTTTCTTTTGAGACAGTTCTTATATTTATCCTGTATTGTGGATGTGCGTCCTTGTTTTCTACTGGTCAAGTCTTTCACCAGTTGATACGCTTTCTTACTGATGTTTTCTAGAGGCAGATGTGTCTTTTCATTGGTTAAGATTTCTTTCGAATGTTGGTGCTTTTCTGGAACTTTCGGTTGACAGCTGTACACCATCTCATACTCCTTTCTCTTTTTTTCCTTGTTATTGTCACACAGTTCTAGACAGTCAGCTGTGTTCTATCACTGATCGTTTTTTGCCAATGATCTCAATTGCAGTTCGTTAATTTCTGTAACCGACTACTTTCTTAGTTCCATTGATTCCCTAAGTGTTGAAATTGCATACATTTTTTTCACTCACTTTAAGTATTTTTTAAAAATTTTATTATCCTTATATCTTTTTAATATATTAGCATTTTTTTTCCTTTTATTGTTAAGTTCCTTTAAAAAAAACTCATGCGTTTGAAAAATGTTGAATAAAATTGTTTTCCACACCATCCCCTGTTTTTACGTCCAGTGATATGAAAAAAAAAATAAATGACAAATCTGTAAATGCGGTCCCAATCCAGTATATGCTTTATCAGCTTATAAACAAGCGGCAAAAAATCGATCCGTGGTTGGTTATGCAATAACAAATAACAAGTAAAAATCAACAAATTAAAAAACGTTACCTTTATTTGTGTTGCAGTTAATCTGCTAAATGTTTCTTTGTCTAGACCATAAACTATTGCATTTACAGCACCTGTTTACGGCCAATTGTAAAACATTGAATTAAAAGTATGAAATTTTAATTGATATCATATCATCATTATCAGTTTCATAACTGTTTCCATATAATATTCAAATATAAATTTCTTAATTGATAGTTTAAAACGTATTTCAACGGACAAAACAGTTCCTCTTAAGCTTGATTGAAATTAATGTTGAAGCCAATAATTTCCAAACCCTGTTGGATCTATTTGAGATACGCATAGTATATGTATCGATATATATCTGTCTTTTTTTAAATGTGATTAGACGTCTACGTCTCCTATTTGATAAAAGCACGTTCACTGAAGTTTTGATTTCATATTAAATTACGTGCTATAATGTAAAATCTGACCTTGAAGAGGGGAACATAGTGCTTGTAACAGAACCAACACAAACACTGGATGGTCAGGGTCAACAGCTGTCTGTATTCTACAATAGTGTTAATTAACTGTAATGCCTACTTTTATTCAATTCATTCATACAAGACGCGAGATTTAAAGAGAGAAAAATTCTAGTTCAATAAATTTACTACTTTCAGTGTTACAGACTAAAATCAATGCAATATGTTTTCATCATGCAAAACAAATGAAAAATATTTTTCTTTATCAAAACCTTTACTAATTTTAGGGTGTTTAAGGTAAGACTATTGTTCCAAAAGTATTTACTAGAGAGGTACATACGTTTTATTCAATTATCATTGTAACAGGACAAATACATGGATGATTTAGTATAGTATGTACCGGTTTATAAGGGGAAATACAGATATGGCGATATATACCAAAGGATACGCCATCAAAGGTTTAATGTCATTACTCAAAATGTTCTTTTGTCTCTCGTTCTCGGGATCATAAGTCCGTTGCCAAGTTCTAACCTGAAAATAAAAGTCAATAACTGCCTTCTGTTATTTCTTTAAATATTGTGCTGCTGCTATGCCAAGGAAGGTAATAGTGACGTCTGTTATATACATTCACCTGTTTTACCCAATAATAGTGCCATATATATACATATATATATATATATATACTGTCCATGTACTGCCGACAAAATTATTACAGTTTAAAATTTATATTTTTTTAATCCACTTAGTAATCGGTCCCTCCCTCCGTGCGTCTAGACGTTCATCCAACCGTCCAAACTAATCGTGTCCGAGCTATAACTTTTTTATCTTTTGAGGTAGAGTTTTGATATTTGGCACAATGTATATTGTAGACTATCAAGGCGATGTGTCGCATATAAGGTTGAAGATCTATGACCTTGACTTCAAGGTCGGCAGAACCCATAGAGATGGATGCCATCTCAATGATATCTAGTTACAATTTTAATGCTATATCTATGTATAAATATGTGATATTTTAACTTTATTCCAAAAATAAAATAAAGTATTAATATAACAGAAGAGGTCTGACTTACCTCTCTTCTTAAACTGTAAATAATGTAGGCATAAACTATTACCATTCCAGCTAGAGCGGTAAACAGTGGTAGATAAAATCTATGAAAATGAAAATAAATTGAAGACAATACATTTTTTACTCCAATAAATGTCTATATTTTTTTGCAAAACAAATAAAAAGTGTACAAAATAGAAAGGTAGGCCAGCAACAACAAATGTTAAACCTTCATTAAAGATAAAGCGTAAAATATAAGACACCACAAAAACAGGTGCACTCATGATGTCATAGCTCGCTTTGACTTAAACAATTTTTTTTGGCAACTGCAGTCGTCCGGGTGGGTAAGTATAAATCAACAAGCCTCCTTTCATCCTGCCAAGTCAGGGGTTCTGATGATGGAGCGAACGCGGCCGTCTCTTTTGTAGATACATAAACATCAGGAGTTATCTATTCTTCAGTAAAACAGGAATATGTATAAAACAACATTTCATACAACAGCGGGTAAAATTTTAAATTGTTTTTTTTTTCTGATAAATTCCTATCGATCATCCTTATCAAATTAGTGTTAAATCGGTTGAGTGATTTCAGAAAAAGTTTTGAATTATTTTTAGGTTTTGTTTAGCAAACTATCATGATTTGCATATTTGAATACGTTTGGTCAGTAAAAGAACTTGAAGTATATATATATATATATATTTAACTATTGCTTTTTATTTGAGCATTAAAGCCGCTACCAAAAAGAAAGGAAATATGTGTTTGTACTTTTATAGGGTAAATCAAAATTTACTCATATTGGTCAATCCTATTTGCCTAATTGATTTTCTTTTCGTTTACATGTTTTCGATCTTAATATAGCTAAAATATGCTCCCTAAAAAGTATGTAGGAAAAGCCATTTGTGTGAACAATTCCTTCGACGTTGTACTTCATTTTTCCATTTTAATAAACTAGACACTGGACACTGCGCACATAAAAAAGACTCTATTTAGTCTAGTTTTACTTACATACTAAACCTCCATCCCCAATTTGATTTAATCCAGCTGAAAAGGTAATAAATTGACAGTATTAAAACACGATGTTTATATTGATGAACTCATCTAAAACTTGCTGAGCAACACAAGTCACAGACAAGGTAACTGCAACAAAATATGGTTACTAACTTTGACTTTACCAGGTGCTATGCTAGGCAGCGCTTCATTCGATCAACGCTTTCATACGTCAATTAAGCTTCAATGAAATGCATTCAATTTTTATATTTGCATTTTATATATTATTTTTAAAAAATGCTGAAGCCCTGATTAAAATCGGGCACAATGTATTTGTGTCAATTTCAATTACTCCGCTTTGTTTGTTTTCTTTGGACGTCAAGGAAGCGCGTGCTCTTCATGGGTACCGGTTTCATTAAGAAATGAAAAGAATGATTCTACGACACCTGTAACGGTTTGAACCAATAGAAATCTAGAATATTGATAAAAGACAAACGTAATGTAAATATTGATGAATAATATAAATGCCAATTGTATTCCGCTATATAATTGAATTTAAATGGAAAATAAAACCCGGAAATAAAGCCTTTCAACTAACAAGATATTATAAACACTGGTTGCAACATTAGATCAATAAAGCAAGATTTGTTTTTATTTTGTTTAAAGTAAAGAAGACAATATTTAATGACAAAAACTTACCACCATGCTTCTGCTGGCCCATATTGATCGTCAGTCAGTGGTAGAAGTGATAACAGTAAGGAGATCCCCCAGGAATAAAGATGGTAAGCACTGGTAATAAACAAATGAAAATTGAGATAATCAAGTAACAGATTTTTTTTCTGCAAGTCTTTCACATATAAAGTTTAAATTTGCATAAAGAAAGAACATTTAGACGAAAATCTCATATTTTATATTTTAACTACGTTTAAATATTATACAATATGTACATATACGTATAAATTCGCATAATACGCATACGAGAAGATATGTTCAACTCGGATGTGTTTTCTAAGGGTCTGAAGGAAATCCTATTAAAATTGTAATTTTTTGTCATATTGTGTAACCGATATTTGTTTTTCATAATTTAAACAACAAAAAGATTTTTTCCAACGTATATGTACATCATGCCGTAGACGAAAGTACTTTTCAGTTGCAACGTCTTCCTTTTTTAAATGTGTATACATATATACAGCAGAAAAACGTCTACCAATCATGGGTGCCGAGACAGGTTTCCATGACTCAACCTGTAGAGCTGCGAAACTCCTCCTCATGTAGCGGTAGAGGGACCCTCTCGTTAGAGGTTGTCAAGTTATAATATGTAAAGACTGACTATGGTCATGTGGGGTGGGGGATTTGGAGCCACTACAAAAGCTCAAAGGTTCTATCCTTACCTATTGTAGTCGCTACAAAAGGTCAAAGGTTCTATCCTTATCTAATATTGTAGTCGCTACAAAAGGTCAAAGGTTCTATCCTTACCTAATATTGTAGTCGCTACAAAAGGTCAAATGTTTCTATCTTTACCTAATATTGTAGTCGCTACAAAAGGTCAAAGGTTCTATCCTTACCTAATATTGTAGCCACTACAAAAGGCCAAAGGTTCCATACTTACTTAATATTGTAGCCGCTACAAAAGGCCAGTTCCATCCTTACCTAATATGGTAGCCGCTACAAAAGGCCAAGGTTCCATCCTAACCTAATATTGTAGCTGCTCCAAAAGGCCAATGGTTCCATCCTTACCTAATATTGTAGCCACTACAAAAGGTCAAAGTTTTTATACGTACCTAATATTGTAGCCGCTACAAAAAGCCAAAAGTTTCATACATATCTAATATGGTAGCCGCTACCAATGGCAAATGGTTTCATATTTACCTAATATTGTAGCCGCTACAAAAGGTTAAAGGTTCCATCCTTATCTAATATTGTAGCTGCTACAAAAGGCCAATGGTTCCATCCTTACCTAATATTGTAGCCACTACAAAAGGTCAAAGGTTTCATACGTACCTAATATTGTAGCCGCTACAAAAGGCCAAAGGTTTCATACTTATCTAATATGGTAGCCACTACCAATGGCCAATGGTTTCATATTTACCTAATATTGTAGCCGCTACAAAAGGTTAAAGGTTCAATCCTTATCTAATATTGTAGCCGCTACCAAAGGTCAAAGGTTCTATCCTTACTTAATATTCCATATTTTTTCAGTGGTACTCACAACTTTCTGTCATTTTTTTTATCTCATGCTTGACCTAAATATAACCGAAATACTGCACACTGGATGTTATCAACTATTTAATAATTACTACATGTTATGTCAACCTTTGAATTGATATAATTATTCGATCTACATTGGACATAATGTTTATGAAACAAAATATAAAACATTGTAAACTTGTTTCTTTTATTTGTGATGCCACTTACATTTCAAACTTTTCAGTTGATGTCTTTTTCACAAGATTCATGAATAAATCAAAGGTAACACAAGTAACCCACAGCAAGAGGGAAAATACTACAATATAAATGTACAAAAAACTAATGCTACAAATAGATGTAAACATGTTCCTACAAAAGTGATGTTTCTTTCAGTTCTGACTTAAGAACCTGGTAACATTTCATTACTTTCTTATAAAGGACGAACCTCCTAGTTGCTAGTTGAATACCGGTGTATTCCGTTTTGCTGCATATCGCTTTATAAAAGTTATTGTATCCAACAATGCATATGCGTTGTCTGCTAAACATAGTAGAGCTTAATTTATTGTTCAAAAAGTAAAAGTATCAGAATCAGACGATGCATCTGTTTTTTTTGTAAACACGTCATTTTTTTTTCTTTCACGCGTTACTTCTGTTTGTTTTAGATAAAATTGATATGATAGACATTTTTTAAATTCGTAGAATTGATATCCAGAACACAATCTCAAGTCCGTACCTACCAAAGAATTGCAGAAACCAAGCCTGAAATTGACACACAGATCCTTCATACATCACTTCTCCCTATAAATACCAAATTTAACAATTTTATCTTTCAGTGGTACACGGGCAGTCTGGCGTCAATTAAAACGAATATAAAAATGACAGCCTAGATTACAATTAAAACAATATAATATGAACGGTCTGCTTTTTCATGTATTTTTGTTAAAGTATTGTCACCACCGAAAGCTCCAAACTGTTATTTAATTGTACAATTACACTTGAAAATCTTAAACACGAAATTCATAATTAGCCGTAGAAGGGTCAATATCGGATATATCCACCGTTAGCATCATGTGAGATATAGGCCCACACCATAACTAAGCCTCCGTCAAAAGGCACTGTTGGAACAATGTTTCTTAGCATGCGCTTTGACGACTCCAAAAACGGGTTCGCCCATCAGTTACATGGAGTAAAAATCGGCTCTCATCTGACCAGTGTATTCGTCGCCAGGTTCTTAGGTTCCAATTTTATTTGCTGTACACCAGGCCAACCTGTCCCTGCGATAGTGATCATCAAGCATTGGGCGTTTAATGACTCTTCTTGACCTAAATAATGCAGATTAAGGACGATATCGTACTGGTCTGGCTGACAGATTACGACCAGGTAACCACTGTTGCTTGAGACAGGTGTTTGCTGCAAACGGATGTCTCGCCTAACCAATCTACCAAGGCTCCCATCTTCACGTTGGGTTGTCATAGATGGTCGACCAGATGGGGAACGGTCTTTAACATCTTGCATGGCAGCGTAGATTTTAAGCAAACGACTAATGACTGTATAATGATAGCCAAGCTGACGCCCTATTGCCTTGTAAGACATACCAAGTGAATGCATGCCGATGATTCGCCATCTCTGTGCTTATGATATCCGGCTTCTTGTCATGCTTTCTTTTAGTGATTTTGCAATTAGAAATTCGGGATTTAAATACCGATATGTTGCACGAAATAAATAGTGCACTTTGAACGTGATGTAGGGAGCAAGCTTCACGTGGACAGAAAATCTCGCTTGATAAACATTTCACACCTGAACGCTCATATCCTTTTAATTATACATTAAACAATTAATACTAAAATCATCAAAATTAAACTTTATTTACAATAAACGAAAAACAAAAATATTCGGGGGTGCTTAACTTTTCTCCTGGTGTATATTAATTTTGGTTGGTGAAAAAACATTGAAAGTCTATTGCATACTTAAGGTATTTTAAATCGCCGTCTTGCTATTTTATTGATGATAAGATACATTGACTTACCATTAAATATGCAACAGAAACAAAAAATGCTGCTATACTCAGATACAAAATTATTCTCTGAAAAAAATTATAGTGGTGTCATTATGTCAGAAACATCTATTGGGTTGTAAGGTGTCTGAGCGGTTAAGGTAGTGCGTCTACTATACTCGCGTGCGTGTCAACACTAAGGTTGCTGGTTCGATTCTCAATGCGGACAGGGTGTACTCTACTCCAATCTTAAATGACAAAAATTGCCAGTATAACCACCAAAGGTCGGATTTTTTATGGGGACTCAAGCTTCTTCAGCTTACAAAAAACCGACGACATGATATAGGTAAACAAATTGCTGAAAGTGTCGTTTAAACCGATGCGAACAAACAATTTATAATAAATACTGTTGTACTGTCCTCTACGTTTTAAATTAATATGATAAAAAACGAATTTATACTCATTTTAATATTTTAAGCTTTCTATAAAAAAATATTGTCACCTGGCTAAGACTCTGCCAATTGTTGAGTGTACATGCAAATTTAAGTTACGACGCTGTTTCCGAATTAGGTTTCTATTTTACATGATGTATAATTTTATAAAAGTGTTTGAACATGTAGGTATCCAATCTCCACGCAAAGGATTCTGGGTATCCTACGTCAACCACAATCACCTCTGCCATACCATTGGTTGACATTGTGAGAGATATCTCTCATGGCAGATATGCTTCGCGTAAAAAACGCTGTAATTGCAATGTAAATCTGTGTCAAAAGTTTATAAATAGACTATATAAAACTAAACAAGATCTCGTGTATTATTTTACAAACATCATTCTTTGTTTACAAACGTTACAAGCAGACGACAAATGTAATCCCGCAGTAAATGGAGAATGACGTGTGGCAGAGGTTATATCTGGGAACCAGTTATGTTCTCTGTGCCGGAGAGTGGTAGGTATCAAGACACTAAGAAAATAGTACTTACAAACAAAATAGTCCCGTTTGTCTTAGTGTATATTAAAAACTACTGTATGGATTTTAATAAATGAAAGTTTTTCTGAAAGCTAAGTATATTGGAAAAATTTACAGTCCCAACATGGTCTGTTCTAATGTTGTTTAGTATATTTTATGTCACATTTACTAGGTGACCTATAAACCAAGATTTTCTGAAAAGAAAGTGCTATTTTTAGAGTGGGGTTTACCCCGGAAGTAGGTTTTCTCTTGGAAGGTTTTAAAGTGGTCATGAAATTTTGAGAGAACATAGGCCTGTCACGTACGATTCTGGATATATATGGTGTCGGTCAAGCTACGCTTAAGGTAAAAGAGCTGTGCTAATTCAAAAAATAACAAATTTAGTAGAAAGTCTTAAAGAATTGAATTGATGTTTTCACAAATGTAGACGATTTGCATACCTGTGTAAAAACTCTGTATTTCTTGAACAGCCATATTAAACCAATTACAAACGTACTACAAAAAGAAAGTGTTTTTAATTTTAATTTTGAGTCATCTGTCGTTGGTTTCCTTCAGTGCGAAATACAAACTTTGAAAACAAATGTTCGAAAACTGCTTACTCTGTTTCGTATATTTTTATCTTGTATAAATGTAAATCTTGAAAACAATTATTTAAGTGATGGAATATTAAAATACATGACTCAATACAAAGCTGGCGAAGTTGCAAAGCGTTACAATAATCTGTTTAGATCCTGAATTGTCTAGCTATTATTACTAAATAATAATAGAATAAAAGAGGGATGTTTAAACATCTCAATTTAAGTTCCTGTATTATTAAGAGAGAAATCAGCGTGAATTTGCCCCAAGGCTTGGACTTCCATAATGTAACAATTTCGATTTGATAATCCAATCTACCCTTGTAAGATTCTATATTTCTCACCTTGCAAGATCGAAGGAAATTCTGTCTGTCTGTCTGTCTGTCTGTCTGTCTGTCTGTTTGTTTGTATTTGATATTGTAACTGTGAGATGTGATTTAAACTCTTATTACCATCCACCGAGAGATAATGCTCCAGAAGCCCTTCGAACGGCTATGATAACATCCTACAACAGATATATTAAAAGTTGTTAAAAGTATATACATTCAATCAAAAATATTTAACGTAGGATCCCATTATATATCATTTACGCTCAATTAAACACCAGGATGTAGGTTGTTTACTTTGATATATACTTTTTTGATCGCTGAAATGCTGAATAATTAAAGTTGTATCGCTTACTTCCCGGTTGTTTCATAAATTGGAAATCCACGTTATTGTGACATGGTTCACAAGTGATGTATAATATGGGGAATTTTTCTATTTATCAATGGCCGACATTATAAATTTATGGGATAATTTGGTACATTATTATATTGATATTCTTGTATTAACTGTTTAAAATATCAGTCACAATCTATGAAGAATTCTTTGTAACTCAGCAAAGTTAATTAGAAAACAAATTATGTCTTCTATTTATTGCCACCAACTGCTTGAACAACTTTTGAATGGCAGACCTGATAACAGGACAAAAATTCATTATATCTGTCCACAAATATTGTGTTGTCCATGTTATATACGGAATTTTTACCTCTATTCTCCTATCCGTTAACCTTCACCTTTTTCTGAGTGAAGAAACAGCAGATCGACTAACAATAGTGTGTGCCGTGTAAAGCTCTCGGCACATTGAAGGCCCCTTTTTAGATTTCAGAAAAGAGCAACCTGATATGTAACTGCTACAAACCGCTATCGAAATATTTGGTTAATTTTAAATCTTTTTGTACATTATATACATGTATATCCCAATAGAAGAGATTTTAGTAAGATTCTTCCAACCTTAACACCAACAAAACTTTACATCGATTTTAAGCCAAAAACATTGGTAAAGCATATGTTTTACTTATATACCTTACTGAATTTGCATATTTAAAACGTCCTAGATTCAATTAAAGCTAGACAGGAAATGGCCAATGTGTGCAACAACCAACAGTGCGGTCGTGAAGTGGACATGATAAAGAATGCCTGTGCGTCAATTTTTAATAGTAAGTACTCGTATCGATATGGCAAAATTGGTACTATGTACTTCACTTTAACTAATGAAGTGGCCAACGAGGATCAATATTTTATTATCGCCTTCAACTGTTGCTATCTTTATGTGCCTTCTTCAAAGATTGTAATAACAGGTAACATACATTACGTTTACATGCAACAAATTGTAGATTGTACTCAATTCGACGTCCAATCAGATATGAAATAAAGTTTGTTAAATTGGAATGTGTGATCATCATTCCGAGCATGAGCTCTATAAGACACAAACTAACAACGCAAAGTTCCGATTTCTACAGTTGTACAGTTATATACAATGGAGGCTAGATATTACGTTTAGAAATGCTGTACCATATTTAAAACTAGATTTGACAAAATAATAAAAGTATTTAATTTTAAACTCACGCATCTTTCAGGAGATTCTGGAAACAAAGAACATTTAACAGTAAAGTTTTCCATGTTCCTTTTCAAATCTTCTTTTAAAATAGATGCAACAATAAGCACAACATTTATCAATCATGGAAACAGGATGTTTAAACTTATTTGAACTTAGATTTTATTGAGCATAACGTATGATATTCTTTAACTAAATTCACTGTTCTCTGCGCAATCGCAGTCATGTTCAAAACTGTCTACTCTGTGTTACATCAGCGTAGTTGACGTCCAGCTTAAATGGGATTACCGACCTCGACCGACAATTAATAACCTACATTTACGACAAACTCTTCCCATACTAATGAAAATAACATGGAAATCATTTGGAAACGCATTTGCCGAAATATTGTTTATTACTCTGCATATAAACAAATATGACCATTTCATCGCCGAGCGTAAACATATATTTTCGTTAGATACACGCTTCAGTTTGAATATAATCTGATACATTTTGTTGAATTTTGATATCCTGGTATATATTAATATGGCGTTTATTTATAGCCCCTAGTAACGGCATATAGATGTCACAGATTTACGCCGAGCTGTGGCAATTAGCTCTATAATCCTCGAAGCTGATTTTTTTGTCTGTTTTGATTGTTAATTTACTATATTTTTACGTGGCAACCTCGTCAAACATGAGCATTGACAAACGAACATAGTATTGAAAACTGCAAGAATCCGCTGCCAAATTTCTGTCGCAAATTTATCTAGACAGAGCATATAACAAAAAAGTCCTTACAAACTGGGTTGATAAAAATACAAATTAATTATTGATTTTAAAGTAATGAAATATATTATCTGATTCTCTACATCAAGGGAGATTTTCATATATAAAAAATGTCCGCATATGTCTTGTAAGATTCTAAATAATTCAGGGTCGCGATGAAGTTGTCTTCATTTATGCACGATTGGTTGTGCATTTATATTGTTTGATAGTATCCTTTGCTACAGCTTTGGATCAAATCTGAACATTAAGGACCTATGTGTAAATGAGTACAATTCTATGCGCCATGGAATATATCTTAAATGACAGTCGAATGCGAAATCGTAAACCAATACGAATTTGCATCTTTATAGTTGGGAGTTTGTTACTCGAAAGTTAAATTAATTCAATTTTTGAAGCATAATAACGGTAACAAGGTTTTCAAAAACACTACAGTAGTTTATGAGTGATATATTACAATAGTCGGTCGCTTATATTAATGAGTATTATGTCAAATTTATGACACATTTCTAGACATATATGACGTGCAATGGAGTGAGTGGTTACATGACTTGTATGCCGACGAATTGATCCCGTTCCGGAGCAACCAAGTTCATCCTCAGTTTTATTGCTGCTCATCTTGGGTTTTTTATTTGATATCTATGATGGTTTTTATCTGTTTATATAGTTTGGACATGTGTTTGCTTTTGCTGAAGTTTGATTTATGATTTAGTTATCACGTCTGGTTTTTTATGCTTTTTGTACTTCCTGTTTTCGATCCCATAGCCCTGTCATTGAAAATTTTCAGAGCCTAATCAATATATTCCTCCAATTCTTTACAACTTAAATGACAGTGTTACACTATACATTTTAATCCTATATTTTCGTTTTTGTATACTTTTTGTACCTCCTGTTTTCGATCCCAACGCCCTGTCATTGAAAATTTCAGAGCATAATCAACACATTTCTTCTAATTCTGCACAACTTAAATGACAATGTTACACTGAACATTTTTTAACCTTATATTTTGATAATCTCAATGTTTTTCTAATGACTAAAACACTAACAAAACTTAGACCATGCAATGAAAATCCATGTCAACTGCAGTGTCGGTCCGTACGTTCAAACTTCATGTTGATCTATGATCATCTATAGTGTTCCGCGCCGATCCAAATCAGAAACACAAAAGTCGAGCATGCGACTGGAACTTGGCAGTTACAATCAGTTTCGAATTATGTCTCCCAAACAAAAGATTTTTTAGGAGAACTGTATTGTTTTGTCCGGTTTCTAATTTTTTTCTTCTTCTTTCCGTTTAATATTTCCGCTCGTTTTCTTAGGGATGCGACATTTAAGTTGACATCCCAACGCAGGTATTACTAGATCTATCTACCTGCACAAAAACGTTCGACGTTACTTACTACGTAACACGACAGCAGATGCTCTGTGTGACTATACAGCCGGGGACGTGCCGTGCTGTTACTTGGCTTTGATCAAATATTTCAACAAGATGTAATCAAAATTACCAAGATGACAAATTCATCACGGCACGTCCCCGGCTAGCGGACTTGGGAAGCAACTATTTTGGGTTAAGTTGGAAAGGATAAAGTTTAAGATTAATATGTTATGACTTGTTAACGTCATTTATTTATATTGACATTCAATGACTAAGGCCATTCGTTGGTCAGTCTTTGTCTAAATTTTTGACAAGAAACACCGTCATTTGTATCGTTGCATAATCTTCTAGACTTGTATATTATTTTTTGTTTATGCTGTATCGTCATGTTTGTCGATCCGATACTTAATAAGCTTGCTGGTTGGTAGACTCTTTAGACTTTTATATAATAATTTGAACTACCTGTATTGTGTTTTTACACGATCCCAGTGGACTTATATTATTCCCTCACCGAATGAAAAAATACTTTAAGCATTTAGAGTTAAACGCCACTGATGAGTCTTAAGTAGACGAAACGCGCGTCTGGCGTAATGAATTTGTCACCTTGATTACATCTTGTTGAAATATTTGAGCAAAGCCAAGTAACAGCACGGCACGTCCCCGGCTGGCGGACTTGGGAAGCAACTATTTTGGGTTAAGTTGGAAAGGAGAAAGTTTAAGATTAATATGTTATGACTTGTTAACGTCATTTATTTATATTGACATTCAATGAATAAGGCCATTCGTTGGTCAGTCTTTGTCTAAATTTTTGACAAGAAACACCGTCATTTGTATCGTTGCATAATCTTGTAGACTTGTGTGTGTATATATACAAGTCTAGAAGATTATGCAACGATACATATGACGGTGTTTCTTGTCATAAATTTAGACACAGACTGACCAACGAATGGCCTTAGTCATTGAGTGTCAATATAAATAAATAACGTAAACAATCATAACATATTCATCTTAAACTTTCTCATTGTAAATGAACCCAAAACTTTTTTAATAGTTGCTTCTCAGTCCGCTAACCGGGGACGTGCCGTGCTGTTACTTGGCTTTGCTCAAATATTCCAACAAGATGTAATCAAAATTATCAAGGTGACAAATTCATTACGCCAGACGCGCGTTTCGTCTACATAAGACTCATCAGTGGCGTTTAACTCTAAATGTTTAAAATATTCTTCATTGGGAGATGGAATAATATTTTTTTCATTGGGAGATGGAATAATATAAGTCCACTGGGATCGTGTAAATACACAATACAGGCAGTTCAAAATATTATATAAAGGGTCTAAAAGAATGCTGCTGAACCAGTACACTTATTTAGTATCGGATCGACAAACATGACGATACAGCATACACAAAAAATAATAATATACAAGTCTAGAAGATTTATTTATATTGACACTCAATGACTAAGGCCATTTGTTGGTCAGTCTGTGTCTAAATTTATGACAAGAAACACCGTCATATGTATCGTTGCATAATCTTCTAGACTTGTATATTATTATTTTTTGTTTATGCTGTATCGTCATGTTTGTCGATCCGATACTAAATAAGTGTACTGGTTCAGCAGCATTCTTTTAGACCCTTTATATAATATTTTGAACTGCCTGTATTGTGTATTTACACGATCCCAGTGGACTTATATTATTCCATCTCCCAATAAAAAAAATATTATTCCATCTCCCAATGAAGAATATTTTAAACATTTATAGTTAAACGCCACTGATGAGTCTTATGTAGACGAAACGCGCGTCTGGCGTAATGAATTTGTCACCTTGATAATTTTGATTACATCTTGTTGGAATATTTGAGCAAAGCCAAGTAACAGCACGGCACGTCCCCGGTTAGCGGACTGAGAAACAACTATTAAAAAAGTTTTGGGTTCATTTACAATGAGAAAGTTTAAGATGAATATGTTATGATTGTTTACGTTATTTATTTATATTGACACTCAATGACTAAGGCCATTCGTTGGTCAGTCTGTGTCTAAATTTATGACAAGAAACACCGTCATATGTATCGTTGCATAATCTTCTAGACTTGTATATTATTATTTTTTGTTTATGCTGTATCGTCATGTTTGTCGATCCGATACTAAATAAGTGTACTGGTTCAGCAGCATTCTTTTAGACCCTTTATATATATATATATAGATATATATGTTTATTATAGATTGATATTGACACTGAAGAAGGCCATCAGTTGGTCGAAAATTTTGTCATATTTATTAATATAATTATTTTATAGTAGAAACATCTTTATATTTGTATCGTTGCATAATTCTCTATTATATATATATATATTATATATATCGGGGCAATGTTGCATCTGTGGTGACGGTCGTTGTATGACATGTGATCACATACAACACATCCAACACTTCACCAGCACATCAAATGGCAAACAATTTGACATCCATGTCTGTAACAGTGTGGTATATGCAATCTCCAGTATGTTGGTGAGTCTGTGCAACGATTCAGCAAACGAATGAACGGGCACAGAAGCGACACAAGATGCAAACCCAACTTACCCCGTAATAGGCACCTATACGTACGCACGGCACTGCAATAGCTGAAGTTTTTAATAAACTCTGGGTGACCCTAATAGACCATAACCCAAGGTGGACAGACAAACAGAGAAAAGAGAAAGAAAGTTTTTGGATAAAAACATTGGGAACATCATTTCCGAAGGGAATTAATGAAAAATTATAGGACCTTAGACCAGATACAACCGTGGTCTCCGAATATTCATGTGGAATTACGTGTCGTTTTATTTAGTTTAAAACTGCTTTTTGTATATATATTGATTGTAACCGTATAAATAGTGCTACATACTTATACGCCTGTACATACTTGTAATAGCACTAACAAAAACATTTTTTTGTTAATTACTAGATATCGTATACATCACATGCGTATAACGACAACAACTTTTTACCTGTTATTGTCTTTCGTTGTAAAAACACTGACGAAGCCTGGTCAGGCGAAATATTTGTGCAACATGCAAAGTAGTATAGCAAGTTGGTTCAAGTGTAACAGTGGGTTTCGGATCAGATTTTGTTTAACCTTTTGCCGCAAATAGTCAAGACAAGACCAGACAAGACAAAGTTTTATTTAAAGTCGGTACAATAACAACACATAACAAAAGCTCTAGAGAGCTTTTTAACCGACATACATTATATTTATGTAATGTATGTCGGTTAAAAAGCTCTCTAGAGCTTTTGTTAATGGCCTAACGACCACCTTTATAAATAAGCACTACTGACTTACTACATTGCATTAATGCAACATACAATACCCACATACATAAATAAGCATTAAGACACATTACATATACATTCATACAACATACATTAGCCATAGCCTCTTACTTTATTTGAAAAAAACCACAGAGGTTAAGATAACATTATATGGAATCATAACTTAAGGAACTTTGATGAAATAAAAGAAAGGTGACAACACATAAAAACAGGAGGAATAGGTACTATAATTAACATGTAGGAATAAAGGAAACGGGCAAGTAGTGGCATCATTACATTCCCAGCACTATACATGTAATAGCAGCAAACGAAAACAAAAAAACATGTAAATGCATATAATATGGACCACACAAGCATGCATACATAGACACACGCACTAAATACATTAAAATAGTTTAGTGAAACCAGGTATAAACAGAGAAGCACTGATTAGCATGAAAGCTGTTTTATTGACAAAGAATCCGTGTTTAATTAAAGCTATGATAATATTTGTAAAAAGGCATTTATGAGCAGCATGCAGAGCAGTGACATGACTTGTCATTCCAAGAATTTATAAGAAGTTTGAATTGAGAAAAGGATGATTTATTTCCGAAATGGTCTGGCAAGTTATTCCATGTTTTAGCTGCAAAATATTTAAATGAGTTTAAACCATATCTTATTGTTCTTAACCTTGGTATGTTTGCTGTATTCTGGTGTCTAAAATTATATTTGTTTTGTTTAATTTCAATCATGTCAATAGATTATTTTAAAAGTCTCAATAGCAATACATCTAATTCTTCTTATTTTTAGTGAGGGCATTTTTGATCTGGTCAAGAGTTCTTCATAAGAACTGGTGTCATCATTGTAAATAAATTTTAAGGCTCTCTCCTGAGTTTTTCCATTTTATTTGTATTTAGTTCACTACAAAAGTGCCATGTTATGGGGCAGTAATTAAAATTTGATAATATAAAGGAATGATATATTGTTAACCTGCCCAATTTATTTAAATATTTTTCTCTTCTTTTTTTTTAAACATTTAGTTGTCTTGAAGCTTTTTTTACAGATATTGGCAATATGAGTATTAAATTTCAGTTGATAATCAATTGTTACGCCTAAGAGCTTTACTTCATCTTCGTATTTAATTTCATTATTATGTATGTTGAAAATTATGTTATGTTGTGAAAAGATTGTTGTCATCTGCATAGTTATAAAGAGATGTATCATGTATGAAATAGAAAATATCGTTTAGAAAAATATTAAACAAAACTGGAGCTAGTATAGAGCCTTTATAGATTTCTCCCCAATTACTATAATATTATCCCAATTTGACACACTGTTTCCTGTCCGACAAATAATCCTTTAGAAGTTTAAGGGATTTTTCTTAAAGACCATATGTTTTTAATTTATATCTAAAAGACGATTGTGTGGGAGACAGTCAAATGCTTTACTTAAGTCCATTAATATTGCTGCAACATATTTATTTTCATCTAATGCTGTTTTCCAGTCTTCTACTATTTTAAGTAATGTGATTTGACATCCATACCCAGTACGAAAAGCAGAGAGGAAAGGGTGAAATATTTTATTAAAATAATCAGTTAATTGGTCATTTATAGCCTCTAAACAAATTTGAAATGTAAGGTAAAATACTGACAGGTCTGTAGTTACTTTTATCTAGGGCATTATTCTTCTTATAACAGGGGACTTCTTGGGCTTCTTTTAATTTCACACGGAATTTTGAAGAGTTGATTTATCAGATTTGTAATTGGTTTACTGATTGCTGGTTTAGCCAATTTCAATAATTTTGTTGATATGCCATCTGTACCTGTCGCTTTTTTTATGTTGGCTTTATTTATTTGCTTTTCTATGAAGTCAATATCAATTTCTTTAAATACAAGTGGTTCAAAACTTATTCTTATTTTCTTTTGTTATACTTGGTTGTTCATCATTTCCTGTTTTTATGTTAGGACCAATATCTTTTGCCACATTTATAAAGAAGTTAAATGTTGTTGCCACTTCTTCCAGATCATTTATAATTTTATTATTTTCCTCTAGTATTAGTTCATTATTATTTACATTCCTTTGTTGCTTAAGAATGATTTTATTGTAATCCAAACGTTATTTGATTTTAGGTCACCTGTACATCTTTCAAAAAAAAAATTGCTTTATCGAGTCTTTCTTTATTTTATTTACTAGATTTCTTTGTAGCCTGTATTTTTCCCCAATTTGTATTTAATCTATGCTTCAAATATTTATGTTGTAGCATTTTCTTCTAATAAACTGCTTTACGGAGGACAATATTCATAAAAGGGGTTGTTTTAAGTAGAGCTCTCCTACTTTTAAGCGGGGCATTTTTGTTAGCAATATTTATGAACACTGAATCAAAGTGGCTATATGCCAAGTCTACATTACTATCAGAAGTAGTCGAGTCAAAGTCAACTTTATTTAGATCTGATATGAAATTATCTTGGGAGAAATGTTTTTAGCTTCTATAGCTTTTCATTGTTTTTCTTGTTGCAATATTTCTTTTGAATTGAACAGAAATGAAATTATTAACATCACTTAAACCACAATTAAAATTTAAAACATTCATGGATTGATTCGGAGCGTTTGTGTGAATGACATCATTTAAACTAGGGTTGCATTTTTTGTAAAGCATGTTGGATCTTTCACAATATTCTGTAAATCAAAAATTTCACAAACAGATGTTAGGGGACTTGACTTAACATGATTTAGCATGTCATAATTCCTTTCACCAATGAACATAAAAAATTATTATACAAGGTTGTAATAGTATCAGCTGTTTTGATAAAATCATGTTCTTTTATTGGCTGTGACCGATATACACCGTTAATAAGCCATTTGATGGTATCAATTCGAATTTCTATAGCTAAAGATTCAATAATTTTGAAATCTAATTTACATTTTCTATCTCAAGGTAAGTCTGATCTGAAATACACAGCCAGTCCACCACCATATGCTGATCTATCTTTCCTCCATAAATGGTATCCATCATCAGTGAGCTGAGCGTCTGTAAATGATTAATCAATCCTTGGGGCTGATCTAAAGTTGTGCAATATGTCAATTTTCAAAATGGCTTCTTTGTTTGGGAGAATTTGAGTTGGAATCCCAACAGTTATTACTAGTTCTTTCTACCTGCACACCAACTTTCGACGTTCATTATATGCAAAACCATCAATTTTTAGAAGATTACAAAATTTCTCCTTTTTAATAACAGTGATTTTAGTACCATCAGTTCTAAGTTTTGTTCAAATTTTGCAGACTGATTTTAGTAGTAGTAGACTGTTTTTAATTATTATAATATTGCATTTTTTTCTGAAACATTCAGCTCTATCCGTGATTATAAAATTAACAAACTTTAGTATCACTGCTCATCTGTCTTGGAGACTAGGCATATCAATGTAATTCTACTTTAAGGCTGAAAGGACAACAACAGTTACAAAAATAGATGACAAACTTCCTGTAGTTGTTTAATGCGTTCCACATATTAACATGTCATTCTACCATTAGGTATGGCTTTTTTACACTCAACTGAAATTTTGAACCAAATTCTTAAAACAACTGATAAATGTAATTTAAGCCGTAATTTTCAATTCCGTCTCAAAAGTGCAGAACTTATATTAATTAAAAGACAAGTGTGGACACAGAAAAACGTCTCGCCTGAATTCCGCATCAGTAAAGAAAATAAATTTCGTCATAAGCATTACGTTAATAGCATTAATTATGAGCAGCTGCCTGTATACCAAATATTGTCACCATACTATGCATAGTTACAGAGGAACTGTCCTAATACAAAAACTTTAACGTAGTCGCTGGACCGTGAAATTGAGGTCAAGGTCAGGTGGAACCTACCAGACAGTCATGTACTATTAATCAGCAACCTATATACCAAATATTGTCATCCTACCATGCGTAGTTACAGAGGAACTATCGTAACCCAAAAACTTTAACGCAGTCGCTGGACCGTGAAATTGAGGTCAAGATCAGGTGACACCTACCAGACAGTCATGTACTAGTCATCAGCAACCTATACACCAAATATTGTCATCCTACCATGCGTAGTTACAGAGGAACTGTCGTAACCCCAAAACTTTAACGTAGTCGCTGGACCGTGAAATTGAGGTCAAGGTCAGGTGAAACCTACCAGACAGTCATGTACTAGTCATCAGCAACCTATACACCTAATATTGTCATCCTACCATGCATAGTTACAGAGGAACTGTCGTAACCCCAAAACTTTAACGTAGTCGCTGGACCGTGAAATTGAGGTCAAGGTCAGGTGACACCTACCAGACAGTCATGTACTAGTCATCAGCAACCTATACACCAAATATTGTCATCCTACCATGCGTAGTTATAGAGGAACTGTCGTAACCCCAAAACTTTAACGTAGTCGCTGGACCGTGAAATTGAGGTCAAGGTCAGGTGACACCTACCAGACAGTCATGTACTAGTCATCAGCAACCTATACACCAAATATTGTCATCCTACCATGCGTAGTTACAGAGGAACTGTCGTAACCCAAAAACTTTAACGTAGTCGCTGGACCGTGAAATTGAGGTCAAGGTCAGGTGACACCTACCAGACAGTCATGTACTAGTCATCAGCAACCTATACACCAAATATTGTCATCCTACCATGCGTAGTTACAGAGGAACTGTCGTAACCTAAAAACTTTAACGTAGTCGCTGGACCGTGAAATTGAGGTCAAGGTCAGGTGACACCTACCAGACAGTCATGTACTAGTCATCAGCAACCTATACACCAAATATTGTCATCCTACCATGCGTAGTTACAGAGGAACTGTCGTTACCCAAAAGCTTTAACGTAGTCGCTGGACCGTGAAATTGAGGTCAAGGTCAAGTGACACCTACCAGACAGTCATGTACTAGTCATCAGCAACCTATACACCAAATATTGTCATCCTACCATGCGTAGTTACAGAGGAACTGTCGTAACCCAAAAACTTTAACGTAGTCGCTGGACCGTGAAATTGAGGTCAAGGTCAGGTGACACCTACCAGACAGTCATGTACTAGTCATCAGCAACCTATACACCAAATATTGTCATCCTACCATGCGTAGTTACAGAGGAACTGTCGTAACCCAAAAACTTTAACGTAGTCACTGGACCGTGAAATTGAGGTCAAGGTCAGGTGACAGGTGACTGACTGGCAAGTACTCATCATAAGCTACCTCTGGACCAAATTTGATGGACCTAGGGCTTGGGCTTACAAAGATATGAAGCAAGATGTCAAGTGTTTACGCCGCCGCCGCCGGATTCCCATACATATGTCTCGCCTCCAGCGACTTTCGTCGCAGGCGAGACAAAAAACCACATACAAGTTTAAAAATTAATGACTCACATACCTGAAATGACAAACAAGCAATAAAACATAATTTTTTAACTAAAACATAATTTATATAATTTTATTTGTGTACATCAATATCAGTAAACATTTCTACAACAGTGTAATAAATAATTTACACAGGTTTCATGATGCTTTACATAAAATATTCTATAACAAAACAACAAAAAATAACATAATAAACACAAAGACATGCATTTTTACTTATTATTTTTTCACTCACAACTTTGTTCTGTTATTGTTAAAGTTGCATCTTATCAAAATCTTTCTATTTTTTAAGACTTGAATGTTGTGCTAGCTACAATCTAACCCTGTATTAGCTTTGTGAAGACAAGCTAAAATGAAAAGTGAATCAATGACAAGTAAGTATTCTGTAGTTATTTGATCTTTGGACATAAGTGTATATAAAAAATAAATATCTCTAAACTAAATAAATATATCACAACATATATATGTTTTATTTTGAAAGATTTTTTCCATTGTGACTACAATGAACGTGTACTTAACAGATGAATTGCTATACTATATACACCTATATAAGAACCACTTTTATAAGACTACTAATTAACCCCAGAAGTGTTGGGCTAATAATATAGAGACTGCTGTTTAAAGTAAAAACATCAACTATAGAAAACCAGTACATAAGCATATACCAAACATTGCAGGATTACAAACATGTGTTTGCTCTGGTTAAAACAAATACTAGTAATAGGCCTTACTTTTTTCTAAATAATAAACCTGTATAAACTTCTGAATGGTAGATACAAAAATACTGACCACAAAAAAAACCCACTAACCTTAGGGACATATAGTGTATACTGTTTTTGTACAGTTACATGTATTGAATTACTACTCATAACATCTTTAAGTATTGACTGTCAATGCTCAGATTACCTCTATAGACAATTAGCAGTAAAGAAACACCTTAATATAAGTATAACAAGGGTTTCTAAGTCTAATTATTACCTGTTTCTGATCCAATTATGATCTTTTACATGTGATACCATTATATATTTGTTGTGTTATCTATAAACTATTGTATGTGAAATTAGATCAATATAATATGCTTACACTAATTAGCACGTATTGTCTAGATAATACTCAGAAAACAAAAATAATGAGGCACATTTTGTAACGAAAACCTTGTATAGGTAAAACATGTTGGTAATACTATAGTTTGTAGTTTACCCGATAACACTTTGGTACCAGCATGGAGAAAGATGATTATTATAATTATAATTAATTTATATATTTCTTAGAAAATATCATTTTGATACACAAGTATCACATATTTATGTGAACTTAAAATTAATAAAACTTTCAATTTCTCTACAAACAGGAAACCTCTTTATATCTTCTGAAATATTAAAGAGTAATAATTATGTATGTAAATGAGATGCAATATTGCTTTTCTCAGATAAAGACATGATCATTGGTAATTAAATTAACATTGAAATGCTATAAAATAACTATTTATCATTTACAAGTATTATAAATGGATGCAAGAAATATAATATTAAGCACTATATATGTACCCGTAAGACAACATGTAAATAAAACAAACATACCAATATTATGTCACAATCACATATTTAATTATTAAACATAACATCAATTTATAAATTGAACAAATTGTTTTTTGCTCTTGACTATTTAATAATTGTTTTTAATCTACCAGACTAGATGCCTTTTATTCAAGCTGTAACCGCCACTTAGGGGGCAAGTTTTAACTAATTTTGAAAAAATATCTTCCACCATTAAATTTTAACTTAAATATAACATAATGTATCATGATTCAGGAGTACACATTATATTTGTCTAATTGGATAACACTAGTTTTAAATGTTTTCAGACATGTAAAAAAAATGGGATAAATTAGATGTCTTTCCAACAAAAATGTTGAAAATACATTAAAAAACAATGATCTATTTATATAAGAACATATTGGTAGTAAGTACAATTTGTATATTTAGTCAATGAGAAGTGCACAATTACCTAAGCTATGCATCAAAATGAACACATCTAAGAGTAAGTAGTGACCATGATTTGTTCTACACACTAGAGGCTCTTGAGAACCTACATCGCCCACATGACTAACAAGACATTTTTAGGAGACATGACTTTTGTTGCAAATTTGATACTAAATACTAAAGAGTTAAGGCAAAGATGCTGTTTCTATGAATGTTGCCATGTTGAATTTCTAATCAGCAGCAATTTGTAGGACAGTTTCCGAGAAGAAGCTATATGCAAGTTTTTCCCATACAGTCCTATGTTAAGCTATGTTCCATAATGGTGGCCGTGTTGGATTTTGAATAAGCCTGGCAGCCATGTTGAATTTCCTATCGGGCTCAAAAACTCAAAATAATAAGATAACTATCCAAGATTCACTTATGCATTATTTGCTTTAAATGTGTAAAATTGTTTTGGAGAAGAAGCTGTTTGTATGATTTTGCCATAGGGTCCTATGTTAAGCTGTGTTCCACAGTAGTGGCCATCTTGGATTTTAAATCGGCACAGAAAACTCAAACTTTGTAAAGGACTGTCTCTGGTACAGTTGCTGCAATATTTCATATCAATCTCCAAAGCTTTTTGTGAGGAGAAGATTTTTTCAATTCAGCCAATCAGAATGGACTAGTAGCCCTGGCAGCCATGTTGAATTTCCAATTCTCTAAAAAAAAGCATCTCATTTCTGCATAATTTGCCATAACTTTGTGGAACAGTTTCGTAGAAGAAACTATTTGTGTGTTTTTCCCATAGGTCCTATGTTAAGCTGTGTTCCACAGTGGCAGCCATGTTAAATTTTGGATCGTCACAAAAAACTCAAACTTTGTAGAGGACCATCTAAGGTACATTTATCGTAAGCAAACCTTGTATTTTTTACTGACTAGTAAATATTATTTAATTGCACACTGATATTAAGGTATCCGACCCATAAGTCACTGTTTAATTTTATTTTTCGACCAAGAAATATAGCTTAATTAAATCAATATATTGCTAATTAATGATGCAAATTAAATATATTGTCTTACTATAAGTCTATGTTAACATTTTTTATAAAAAAGTTAGTTACTTAAATAGTATTTCCGATGTTTGCCAAGGTCTGCCGAGGTGTGCTCCTTTGAAATACAATTTACATCCGGGACACCAAATATGATCACGTGGTCAATTATGGTCCGGATACCTTAAAAAAAATTAAAAAGTATTAAATATAATGTGGAATGGTTTCACTCTACTCACTAAAAAATATTTTGAATTTTTTGCTATTAAACAATAAAGTAAAAAGCTGCTTGAATGTCAAATGCTTCAACTGTCCAACTTAGATGAGCCATTTCAGTCTTGGACTTGTTTTTACAGGTTACAACAACAGGTCAGTCAATTTGATCTGTATCCCTGTCATGATCAACTACTTGTTCTATATCAGAGTTAGGGATGTATTCCTGTATTCCAGAATCACGATGCAGCTTCCTTTGTATAGCAATCTGAAAAAGCCACAAAGAACATGAAAAGTATTATATATTCATTCAATCTTATGTAAACAAGGTATATTATGGTCCTTGCTGTTAAAAAGAGCAAACATATTGTTTTATCTTTTACTTCAACATTAAAGATTGAGAGCGTCAATACTGTTTAACAATATTAAAGTAGTTTACAGATAAAAATCCTATAAAAAGAATAAAAAACGTAGATTGCAGAATTGATTATTCTAAAAAAAGCCATCACATAGTTTTAGTCTGAATTATAAAATGTCCTATATTTATCACCTATGATATATATTTGTTACAGTCGGGTATATTACTTTATCAGAATTTACACAGGTATAAATATTATGATTGATCATTCTATTATTTGTATAAACAAATAAACACAAGAAAATTAATAAAACTGTATACTGATATTGATGTATATGTCACATTACAAAAAGAAGATATTTATAATATAGAGACATATCAAGCACTTGATTGACAACTACTTTTGTTACCAGTTCAGTCAGTAAAATCTTTCGTTTTTTGTTTTACTGCTGTTTTAGCAATTTCTTCACCTATATCATGACGTCCAATTTTTATTGGGGGAAGAAGCCAGTGTACCTTGAGTCAGACCTTTGGTAGGAAAACTTACAATCCTTGTCAATTAAGACACTGTGAGACTCAAACCATCAACCTAGGGGTTGACATACCAAGTGATCAATAGTAGCTAACTACCTTAATCAGTTGGCCACTGAGTAAAATGTGCTGCACCAACTTTCAATTTGTTTTATATGCAAATAACTTGATTTCATTTCTATAATGATAACGTAAAGATTTGATAAGTTTCAGCATTGTAAAAATAGTTAAAAAATTTTTTTAGTAAAAGAAAGGAAAATTTTAAATTGAAATATTTCTTTAGCTTGGCAATGTTTAAATGAGGATCATGCATTGCCTTTTTTGCTTAAAGTTGATTTTTAACGAGATATAAAAGGTTATATTTTGATATTGCTAATTATAGTAAAGTTGTCAGTTATTCAAAAAAATATTACAGAATTTGGTATTTTCACTGAATGTGGATGACTTACCAGTGAAAAGCAAGCTTCTTTTACTCTAGGCAAGTCTTACCTTTTGAGTTTTGACTCATTTACATATTTTTAGCCAAGGCAGCCATGTTGGTTGGTTGGTCAGCTGTCATAATTTGATCAATTTTGTTAGAGGACATCCTAAAGATTATGTGTGCAGTGTTTCAAGGCATTTCTTTCAGGACAATTAAAGGGCAATAACTCCTATAAGGAGTCATCATACAACTTCAACCCAATGGAGTGTTTGTAGAGCTTTTGATGCAGATGAAGGCATGTCTGTTCGGTTTTCCTGTATCTGTTACACTTTTTTAATATAAGCCAAAAACTGTATTTTACCTACCCCCCCCCCCCCCTTCCGTCCTATTTGTAGCCATGGTGGCCATGTTGGTTAATCTGCAGCCATGGTTGGTAAAAACTTGGTTGAGAACATTTGACGGATGATGTGAACAAAGTTTCAAAGCAGTACTTTCAGTTGTTTCAGAGGAGAAGATTTTAAAAAATCAATTAAAACCGATTAAAAAAAACAGTTCAAGGGGAATAACTCTTAAACGGTTAATCAGACAATCTTGACCCTTAAGTCATTTTTGTAGCCCTCATAGAGCAGAACAATTAAACAATGCTAACTTTTTCTCTAGTTCTAATAATTTTCAAGATTTTGTGGCAAAAATGGCAAAAATCATCAATTTTGACAATTAAAGAGCAATAACTCCTACAAGGAGTCATCATACAACTTTGACTCACTAGGGTGTTAGTAGAGCTTTAGATGCTGAAGAAGGAAGGTCTCTTTGGTTTTCCTGTATCTGTTATACGTTTTGAACTATAAGCCAAAAACTGTATTTTGACCCCCATGTTCTATTTTTAGCCATGGCGGCCATGTTGGTTGGTCTGAGACCATGATTTGTGCAAACTTGGTAGAGGACATTTTACTGATGATGTGTGCAAAGTTTCAAAGCAATCCCTTCAGTGGTTTTGGAGGAGAAGATTTTTTAAGAAAAGTTAACGACGACGACGGACGAAGTGATGGCAATAGCTCACATGACCCTTCGGGCCAGGTGAGCTAAAAACCAAGCCAGGATTTTAGTCAAAACTAAGAATTAGCAGTATATCTATTCTCAAGTTGTGCTTGCCTCAAACAAGGAACAAAAATCTTACTCTGATAAGATATTTTCAAGAAATAAGTGCCTGGATGTGGAAAAGCTGTTGTTAATAATACATTATGAAAGTTGTAGACAGGAAATATTTTGTATGCAGTAAGATTTGTTTCTTTGAATGGAGGGTGGATGATTGAGGTTTAATTTAAATTTCAGCAATTTTTCAGCTACATTGTAGCATCCAGTTTTTATTGTGGGAGGAAGAGGCAGTAGCTGCTGAAAACCCCAGATCTTCTGCAGTAAAACTGGCAATTCATGTTAAATTAGGTTGCATCAAGCACAAGTTTCCAACAATAAGGCTTGAACCCTCAACCTCAGTGTTGACAGACACCTGATAAATATCAGATGACTAACTACAGAGGTGTTTACCCCTTTGCAGTACTCCCAATAATTCTAATTATATTTTTCAGTAATTTTGCACATTTATTCGTAATCTGAAACTTTGCACTTAATGTCCGAACTGAGAACAATATTAAAAGAGTTTCTGGCCAGTCTTTAACTACATATTTCTGATGCATATTTTGTTGATCAAACATTAATAAAAAAGCATGTTTATTCAATATTATAAAATCACAAAATCACAACCAAATCATTTGAAAGTTAATTGTAATACCATCGGAAATGCATAATTCCGGGTGCATTTCAGTGATGCATATTTTTAGACCCAAATTCGGAATGATTTCGGAAAATCTGTAATAGTAAACACCTCTGTAACTACCTTAACCACTCTGCCACTGAGGCTACTGTAAGAGTATGGTACTAGTGACAGTAAAAATAAAAGAAATAAATATGTGTTATTGGTAGAACAAACATTCAAGACTTAAAGGATTAACTAACAACATAGTTCAGTCCAGCAACACATATGATCTTTACAATACTTATTTAGTAAGTCACTTATTGCATATTGATAAAAACAAAAATAGTAAACATGCATGGGCTATTTTAAGGCTATGCAAAAATACCTTTCCATTCATTTAGTCAATAAGTCATGCACCACAAATAGACAATCAATAATTTCACAAGTAAATGTAAATGTAAAACTCAAAACATAAAAATGAAAAAAGTGATGTCAAGAACACAACTAAAAACAACTAGTTTTTCAAAAAAAATCATGCACAACTACAAAATTAAAAGCTACAAACAAGTCTCCCAAAGCATTTCCTCTGTTTTTTATATGCATTTCATTAAAGTGATGGCATTTAGTATATTAATTATTGTAGGAATAAAACCACTCAAATGTCCTTTTTATTATTTTCACTTTGTACTATACAAATCAATGTCTTTAAAAATTAAATACCATGTGAGGAAAAAAGATGATTTCATTTCATTAAAAAACCCTATTACAGAAGACAGTAATACTTGTAAGCCCCAAAATGAAATTCAAAAGCAGAATAAAAACCAAAAATCACTAAAAGAAATAAAGGTTGCAAACAGAATATGTACCTCAATGCAGTCTGGAATACGACACCTTACTATAACGCTCAGGGCGAGAGGGAGACGATGGCTGCTCATCATAAGCCAGGGGATATTCTCTGACTTTTTGGGGCTGCGTATGGGTGAGAAGGGCCATCTAATAAGAAAAGTAATGAAACACTGAAAAACCATGCACAGAACATGCAATTATCTGATTTTGTTTAAAGGAAAACATCTTAACTTAATGAAAACTTTCCTTTTTAGAGTAAAAATTTGCAGTTATGTAATGAAGATATTGTGAAATTTGCATGTTAAAATTAACTATTTAACAAACATGGACTTTTCTCCTTTATGAATAAGAACAGTTTGTTCTGTTAAACAGGCAAGCCACATAAAACTAAACTAGGTTACTGTTTAATGTGCTGTTAATACAAAGATCTACCAAAATGCATGTAAATGCATCAACATGGAAATAAAGGTCAATACATGTCCTATTACCTTTAACTGAGATGGAGTGAGTCTACTAAATGTTTCCCTGTCCAAACCATACACAACTGCATTTACTGCACCTTTAATATAAATCAGGAAAGTTTACCATGGTTATGAGACACAAAAATTGCTTTAAATTTATTTATTTTTTTTATAGTTTTTTTTTTAGTTGGATTCAGTTTTGCTCTGAACATTGTTAATTTTGACAGAAAAAAGAACAATTAATGTGCATGCATTTATAAATATCTGCATTGTTCTAGACTCTTTGCAAGTCCTGTATACTTCTCCAGATGAGTGTACCCATAGTTTTTATTTTTTTTGAGGTTTTTTTTTGTTGATACTCTAAATCCTGATTTGTAATTGGCCCTTTACTTTGATCACTTAGTTGCTTTACATGTTTTTTTTCTTGTAGCTGACAGATACCTATTAGAGGAGAAGTCAGTGCCTGCAGCAGTACCAAAGCAAACACTGGCTGGTCTGGATTTACAGCATTCTGTATTCTGAAAATCATAGGAATTTGAATAAGGGAAACAAATAAATTTAACAAGCACACAACCTTTTTTGTATGCTGGTGCTCAGAATATTGTCTATAAAAACAGAAGAATTATCATATTTTGTTTGAGGCACAAGAGCAATTAACCTGGAAAATAAACAAATGATGATGAGAGCTTTATATTTCCTTCAGTATTATGAAAATTTATGCAATGTTAGAAAGTTTCAGAATTTCAAATTTGGCCCGTCATACACGAAGTTATGTACTAAAGAATAAAATTTTCAGAATACTAATTTATCCATGTCAAAAAATTTTTCTCCAGAGGAACAAAGACAATCCAATATAAAAGTAATCATCACACCACATTGTATCATTGTATCATTTAAATGTTTAAAATTATGTTAAAAACAAAACAATATAGAAAATTTTGAACTGATCAATGAAGAATAAAACCACAGTGATGAATATTAATTTAATATTTCAAATACAGTCAAACTTCAGTAGCTCGAACTCGGATCTCTCGAACACCCTGGATTCTCTTATACTTATTCAAGTACGGAACTTTCCCTTTTATAATCCATGTTAAAATTGCTACAATTTCTTGAACACAGATTTCTCGAAAACTGGAACTAAATAAGCAGTCCGATTACGTAAAATCCATTGAAAAAACTAAAATTATTGACAGCTTGCATGACTAATTGGTCGTAAAAGGTGTAAAGATCGAAGCTATACCTGTAAAATGTCAACCTTGATCTTTAATGATTTAATCCCTAATAATAGCCTAACTGTCATCAATTTGTATTTATGTACGCCTTTGTCGGCATATTTGTTAAAATAGGTTTAATTAATTAAAATATGCGCCAATAAATTGCTATTAAATCTAAATCGAAGTCATTGACACAATTTCATAATGTAATAATACTTGTCAATCCTTGTGCACAAAATTAAACAAGAAAAATAATAGTATCTTTTTTATTTTAACCAAAACATAAATACGTACTTAAAAATAAGATTTATATATGAATTGCAATGAAGAAACACAATTTTATTGATCCAATGTGAAAGGAAATTAATTGAAATATATAAACGGATATCGATTCTGGTTCGCTCATGAAACAATCCGGACATCACAAGCCCCGGTTTCTCGAACTCCCGATTTCTTGAACCATTTTTGTTGGCCCCTTCGAGTTCGAGCCATCGTAATTCGACTGTATATTAAAAATGGTACCAAAACATAAACTTATATAACACTAAATATATAGATGTGCATAAATGAATATGAAATATAGACACAGTAACAGCTACTGAAGAATAAGATCACAATTGTTCTACCAGTATGCTGGGAATAATGTTAAGTTCTTATTTTTGCACTAATGTTTTTTTTTTTGTAAACTTCATCAAGTTTAGTAGGACCAAGTTAGTTTTGTGATATGTCAGATTAAGGACAGAATTCAGTTCTATTGCTGGTAATGTAGCAAATAAAAACTTCTTACTTCTGTCTATTTTTACAAAATTCAAACATAATATTCATCTTCTTTACGTTATTAAAGCTTTCGACATTCCGAAACGATCTTTATTGAAGAAATTTCTTTTTTCGTCTTTGACAAGATGCACGTGGAAAATGCTATGTCGATCATTTTTCCGTATATGGATAATATGAGCTTATTTTATTATAAACGTGCTAAATTGAATAGTATAACAACAATTCTGTAGTAAGAATCCAGTGATTTACATATGAATTACACAAGATGCAACACGCCATTCAGTTTTGGATTTCTCAATGTTTTTCATTTAGTAAACGTAATTAAAATGAGACACGAATGTCAATTAATACACAATACACAGTGGGTTAAAAACAGCAATAAATATTATCACGAATCAATAATGATCGATTTTAAACACGAAACCGATAAAAAAATAGTGACACTGTCGAAAGATATCAAGATCGACCACGTCATATTGTATATGCAACTTCTTTTGGACATCAAAATGAAAAGCGAGGGTACGATTATTCGTTCTACAAGTTTAGCTGTTATGTTCTACAAGTTTATATCTGACATATATAACAGTTAAATGAAAAACTCATTTTTACTGCAAGTTTAATTCAGAAGTTATGAAAGTTTGTTATAATGTTTTTCATCGTTACATAAAAACGTGCACAACTTGCACAATAAAAAAATTCTCACCTATTGATTAGAGGAAATATAGAAATTGCTATGTAGACAAAAGGATAAGCTGTCAGTGGTTTGATGTCCTCTTTCAACATTTGTTTCTGTCTTTCTGTATCAGGATCATAAGTGCCTTGCCAGGTAGAAGCCTGAAATGTAAAAAAACATATTCAACATTTAATTTTATTTCACACTTAATATATCTTCAAAACACCGCTGTTATTATTGTAACCTTATTTGCATCATTCAATCATTCCTATGTAAAACTTATATGAATTTGATCCTATCTATAATTCTATACAGACATCTTTGAACAATTACAAGCAATGTATACCAAATTGGCTGACTGATTGATTGAACGGAACAATCATTTTTACAATTTTATTAATGGAAAAATTAAATTAATATAAATATAAGCAGTACATGCAAATTTTTGGCCATCTTTGTTACATAAGATTTCAAAAAGATAACAAATATCATCCCAAGATAAAAGAGGTATTGCATGAATATTGGTAAATATATAGTCTTTAGCAAAATATTAAATTGCACAAGATTGAGAGTACCATTTATATTCTGCATGAAACAATATTTGTGCAATCACATCTTTATAGTACAGCAGAACTCCTTTATCAGAAAATCATCCCAACATGTAGATCACATCATGATTAGAAGTATACACTTTTTATTTATTGTTTTATTTCAATGCATGATCATTTATAATATTTTTTTTGTAATATGCATTGCTCTTGCTTATGCTTGCTGTGCTTTTAGCTCTAACATTTGCTTTAGCTTTATGTATAAGTATGTATGTGCTTGTCTTATATTAAATTATATAATTTCTGTCTTTACATGCTTTGTATGTCTTACTGTTAATATGTGTCTTGATGTTTTGTTTAATTATTTTATTGTATTGTCGGTATAAAAACTCCAGAGAGCTTATGTTAATTGTTATGTATGTTATCCGACTTGAAATAAATATTACTTATTTACTTACACTGCACACTAACTGTCACACTCTATTGGAAATGTTATTCCGACAAGCAAGAATTTGATTTATTACCTTTCTGTTTAAACTGTAAACAATATAGGAGTATGTGGCCACCATTCCCACTAGGATGACAAACAGAGGTCCATAATATCTGTAAATAACAAAAAGAAAGTATAGCTCTGCCTATGATTACAAAAAAGTATTTCTGATGATAAGTCAGCTGACTTGTAGCCAAGGAATTAGTATACAAAATTATTATAGTTCATTAAATGTTTAATGCCATTTTTAACTTCCATGGGATAAAACAACAAATTTATCAATATTTTGTGTAAAATTTGTCTTTTACTTGCATTTTACACATACAATATGGAATTGTTTAAGTAATTGTATTGGTTTTTTTAATAATATGTATACCAGTCTGTACAGGAGGTGTTAGTTTGGAAATGCATACACGTATACATGTACATGTATTGACTTGGCATCATTGTTATACAAAATATTAGTTAAATATCATGAACTTACAAAATTGGCCTACATGTTGTGCATGCTTTTATATATCTTCTTTATACTAGAATCAACACACATAGCTGGATTTTTATAGTGCAATTACAAAGGATGAAAATAGTATGTTTACTGTTCCCCATAGCACTAACCAACTTTAATAGTTACTTTGGTCAGTAATCTAAAAAATATATTACTTATACTTACATTCCAATCCTCCATGCTGTATCTGACTCTATCCAGCTGCAAAATAGTTACATCCATTGAAAGTCATTCATTTAATTACAAGAATTTATTATTTAAAGTTATAAATTCAAAATGTAACTGCCAATTGAAAGTTGGCCCCTCTACAGTAGGCTTTAACATTTAAGAATTGTCATAACAAATAAATAATAATTAATCAAAAGATACCTGGGCATAATCAAGATACCAGGGCAAGATCAAAAGAACAAAATACAAGTATTAAATAACATAGTCATGGCTAACAGAAAATTCACAAATACCTAAAACATACAACAATCAAAGAAGCAATATAAACCTTTGTTAACAAAGGGATGATATATAGGATCTTACATTAATATTATATTAAACATATTTTATTTGCATACTATCAAAGCAAGATGAGATTGGGCACAAGTTATTACAACATTATAAAAGCCCTTTCTCTACAATTTACAACAAACATTAAGATGACAGCAACATAATTGTAAATAGAAACAAAGTGACAAATGACAAATGACCTAATACAAACAATTTCTATGCAAAATGTTCAGTCAGTTTAAGTGAAACATTTAGGTTTGTATTATTTCTTGCATAGCAATAATAAAACATATTAAGCTTACAAGAACTAATAGAAAAAAGAAAAAAAACATGCAAGGAATAATAGCCGTAATAAGGCATGATGAAGTTAGTCGAAACATTAATACAAGTGGATTATCTGATTTCTCCAATCAAGAGATAGTTTTATTATGGAATTTAAGTCTGAGCCTTGATGAGGACTTAAAATTGCATAATTTAACTTTCGAGATTGTAGAAATTTGATAATCCAGGAGTATACTAATGTAAAATTCTGTTTCTCCAAATTTAAAAAGCTGTAAATTTGTGAAATACAAATTCTATTTCTCCCAACATTCTAAAAATAACTGATTTTTTTTAAACAAACTCATAATTCTTGTCAGATGTTTAGCTTAACAAATAGCTGTTGGTACCACAAATTATGATACAATGTGTTAAAATCTGGTGAGCATTTGATGAGTACTGATAGACTGAAGGTAAAATATCCAGACACTGATTGTGATGTGATGATCAATGGATTCACCTAATACTTACTAGTGGTGTATAATACCCAACCATTTTTATCACACACCTACTCATACAGTAAAGGAAGTGGGAGATTTAGCAAGCCCTGTAAAACCTGGTTTTACTAACACAATAAATTTTTTAATCCCTGTGTAGTACTGTACCAAGTCAGAACTATTGCTGTAGTGGCTATATTTTTAGCTATATGTTATCAAGTTTGCTGGTTCATTGGACTTTGATTTGTAGATAGTCTTTTTTTGACGATTTCCTCTTTGATGGTATCTGTTATTATTACTTTCAGTTATAACAATCACATTTTTTTGCTTTAGATTAATTAATTTATGGATCATAACAGAATAATTTATTTTTAACAAGGTTTCAATTGTATGCAATGGAGTGTGTTTATGTATTGTATGAGAACTTGGTAAATACTTGGCATTTCAAAGACAATTTATATAATACTAAAATCTGACCTGAGCCAATCCTGAATAATAAAGGTTCACTTCATTCCTCCAAATGTTTTTTAACAATGAAAGATTTCGACCTAGTCTTGTTTAAGAAGAATTTAATGATAGCTTCATCTGTATATCAATTATACAAACTCACCACCAGGCACCTGCTGGTCCATAATGGTCATTGATGAATGGAAGTAGAGATAAAACTAAAGATACACCCCAACAAAATATATGGTATGCCCTGAAAAATATAAAATAAATGAAAACATGTAAGCTGATAACACACTTATAATTCGTTATTAGGGACACCAAAAGGAATACAAAATACCAGTCTGTTACTTTAGGAAAACTGACACATATGCCACTAACATAAATAATTCTAATACAATATGTTATTTCAAGTACTTAATTTGACATAGAGAATATTTTAGCTCTCAAAAATAAGAAAACATTTAATTAACAAAAAAGACATACACTAAACTAATTTACATGTATTAGAACTACATGAATTGCACATAATTAAACCTAAAAATTACATTTTCAGTATAATTTTTCTTATACTAAAAATGGCAAAAGTCTGAAATGGTCAGGTTGCAAAGCAAGTGCCTTCATAAATGGTGAATGGTTTTCAATTTGTTGGAATAAGTTGTTTGGTCCATGTCAAAAAATGTAGGAGTTAATTACAGAAAAACAGAACAGTCATGTATAAATGCTAATAACTGAGCAACAGGTAATAAATAGAGAATTTGATTTTACCATACTAGAAGATAAATCATTTATTGAAAAAATTCATACAAGATTCTGCAAAATAATTCTTGGAATCAAAAAGACAGCTTGCAATATGTCTGCAAGAACTGAATTGGGACGTCTACCCATTAGTCATTTTATTAAAACACAAAGTCTTTGATACTTTACTACACTACATTTCCTTCAACAATAATCCTTTACTAAAAGAAGCTTATGATGTAAATAAAGACAAACATGAAAATGGTAACTTTTCATGGTACACCTATGCATTAAGTGTTTTTAAAGAATCTAATTTCAACTCTGAGGAGTTTATTAATACAGATAGAGAATTCTCACAAATTAAATATAAAAATAAAAAAGAACTAAATAAAATTATCAAAGAAATGTATGTTCAGCGTTATCTAGATAAACTGAATAATTTAACAGAAGACTCCAAACTCTATCTATATAGTCAACTTATGACAGATTTCAAAATAGAAAACTTAGAACACAATTTAAAACTAGCGATCACTGTCTATTTATCGAAACCTGGCGATACAAGAAAATTCCTAGACCAGAAAGACTTTGTAAATGTTGCTACATTCTTGAAGATTTCATTTTTGCCTTAATTGTACATATAATGATAAGTTACGAGATATGTTTTTTTCTAAAACATAAAAAATAGCCATAATAACCAATTCCACAACTTACATTGTAAGTCCTATTGATAAAATTAAATTTCTATTAGTCCCTAAAAATGAGTTATTGGCTGAACTGTGTGAATTTATTCAACAGTCATTAGAATTGAGAAACATGTCCATGTCAGCTAATGCTTAATTTCACTTATTTTTATGTGATGATATTAAAATTGTTTTGTATGTTTGTTTAGTTACTGTATTACTTGACCTAATGGGTGTAATTTTTGCAAAAAAGATATAATAAAGTGTGTTAAAAAAATAACTAAGTTCCATAGTCTAGAAAAATGGGAAAACATTCCTTGAACAATTCCACAACAGCATGTGCACAACTGTAATACATGTACAATCTTTCTGAGAAGTTTCAGAGATCTGGGTTGAAAACTGTAGGAGCAGTTGATTAATCAATAAAATATTCTGCAAATGTACTGAAAAATGACTACGTTACCAAGACTGGAAAATTAGGAAAAAACCTTGAACAATTCCATAGTTGCAGGTGCAAAACTTCAATACATGTGCAATCTATATGTGAAGTTTCCGAGATCTGGTTTAAAACTGTAGGTGAAGTTGATTACACTAGATTCCTTATTTTCCCTGCCTGTCCAACTTCACCAAACTATAACTCATGTTTGCACTTCATGCAACCCAGCCAAAAAGGTAGTAACTATACAGTACATGTCATAATAATAAATGTCAGAAGACAGAATTATGTGCCTTACAACTTATAAATTTTACGGGAATAACAGTTCTAAGGAAGTTGATATTTTCAACATTAACAGTAATTTGTGCAGGTTTGGTTAAAGTAATATGGAACAAGTTGTGGATAAGAGAGACCACATGACAACCCCTTCTGTATTATTTTGGACGCAATAATTCAGACAAAGCTTACCATTCATATTTTTCAGTTGTAGTTTTCCTAACAACATTCATAAATAAGTTGAATGTTATACATGCAACCCAAAGCAACACTGAAAAATCTGAAAATACAAGGTACACACTCATGCACATTATAATTAATTAAATTCATGTCCATCATTATTTGTGTGGTTTCATTTTTGCATGATTCATTGTTCACACCATTTTAAATTTTAGTTGCAAATTAAATGTCAATTTCTTATAAACAAACAATAACTAATTAAATAACCCTCCAGGTGAATTTCTGTAAATACACAACAACTGGAACACATAACTGCAAAAGTACTGGTAAGTACCCACAAATTGGACATAATTTCATGATCTGCGAAAATAACTACCTGCAGTGTTCAATCTAGGCTGCGCCATTGCGCCATTGCCGCATTTTTTTTCTATTTGGCGCAGTAGAAAACGTTCCGCGGGCCTCTCCGGGCGCACTATATTAGATCGTCAAAATACGGAATTTCAATCCAGTCCCCGTACGGTACTGGTGTGTAGTCTGAATCTTTTGAGTGTTTAAAGTCACTGTCTTTTTGAATACCAGTGAAAAATTTATCGTAGATTTTGACAACGATCATTTTCAAGAAATTGTCAAAATATGAAGCGAATTTCGTCATATTTCGCAGTCGTCGGCCGGGAAAAACGCCCAAAATCTTGCATGATTGTGTCTAGCTGTTCTCTAGTACTATCTTGAAGTTGAAAGATGCCATCACTTTGTGTCTGTTGTGACTTGTCTTGAAATAAGTAGTATTACACGGATGGATCCTTAGTATCTCATACAAATTTTTAAACTTAACAGTGGCCCCCAAATCCCATCCAGGGCCCCCTTTGTGATCTTGCATGGGCCAGGCAGGCCCCCTGTGAAAAAATTCTAGATTGAACACTGTACCTGTGTAAACAAATATGTTTCCAGTATGTTGTTTCGTGTATTGCCACAGTACTCCTTCATTTATAAGATCATCTCTTCACAAATCTAAAGGGGGAAACCTCTAGTCAGTTGAATGTTTTAGCTAGGAAGCATTTTGTTATCATGGTTATGTGAAGTGGCCTCTGGTTATGTATTGGACTTACATGTGTAAGAGGAGACTACTGTCATGATATTTCATAGCAAGATTAAGACTTTAGTGTGTTATACATGCAAAATTGTAAGAAGTAGGATCCATTTCGAGATTTTTTACTATTTTTAAGGGCCACTACCTCAAATATTTTCAAATCAATGCATCTTAGAAAACAACAATAAACAATCTCTATTACTTACCAAAGAACTGCAGATACCATCCTTGAAAATTACACAAGGCCCCATCAGGAATCAATTCACCCTGAAAATACAGTACATGTAGGTACAAATTCTAGTGCCTAGATTCGTATAATCAGATTCAAAATAATTGAATTGTTCCTGTGTTGTATAGTGTAGTTTGTTTGCATGTTTGTACACAATGTTTTATGTAAAAGTTCTGAGTTTGGTGAATTGTTGCTCTGCTTTTAGTGATTAATTCAATTGTAAGGTTTGTGTGTGGCTTATCATTTATTCTACATGATAGATTTAAGAAATGTAATACACATAAACTGCCAGCACTATATTTTGTCTAGATCTTAACAAAAATCAAATTATCCCAATGTATGTTGCAGCTTTTATCCAATAACAATAAAATAAAGAACAATTATTTAAATTATTTAAACAGAATTTATATTTACCATAAGATATGCTATAGACACAAAAAATGCTGCCACACTCAAGTACAAAATCAGTCTCTGAAAGTAGATAAAATAGACAGTACAGATATCCCCAAGTTGCAAGGAACTGTTAACAGATGTGTATTATATACACTTAAACCTGTGCAATTATTATAAAATATGCTTCAGATAAAATAAAGGTTAAAAAAATAATCACTGAATGGAACATTTGGTTCTGTGTGTGCGTGTATTCATCAGTGGGCATTATACACGTACATAACCAATTAGGTACACTGTACACTCAGCAAAACTTGTATTAACAAATAATCTAAATGTGAAACCATTTTAAATACACAATCCACTGTACAGAAAGAAATTAGCATAGTTTCCAGCAATAAATATAAATATAAATGTTACAAAACTAGTAAAAGTAGGTAAAAGGCATGTAATTTCAGCCCTGCAGTCTGCCAGTCTGCCATATTTTCTGTTACTAAGAAGATCCTGGTTAACCTTCTACAGAACTTGTACCCATCTGATATTTATAGATTATTATATGGTCATTTCCATACTTGCTCTGGTATCAGCCCAGATACTCCAATATCACCCACGAGGGCTATAGACTGAGTGCTGATATGACTCTAGATCTGACACCAGTGCCAATATAGAAATGACCATATAATAATCTCTTTATCACATATCTGAATCTGAATATCGAGATTGGCCCCGAGGACTAATTACTGACTTCCAGCGTTTATTACATAGACATGTTTCCTTATAATTACACTTAACATCTGATATTGTTTGTGCATTTGGCACACTGAGCAACCACCTAACTGTAGATGTAGCAAAGCTAGCAAGCTGGAAATGATCAGTTAATTATAACCACATTATTTTTTCTCAAGTGTTTACAACCATCTGGTTAAATTTTAATAATTTTAAGTAAAACAATATTAATTAACTGTGTGCTTAAAAAGAAATATCATTATTATCTTGCAGTTAACAGACATTACCTGTGGAAAAACTGTATATTTTTTGAACAACCATATTACTGCTATCATAAAAAAGCTGTAAAAAAAAAAGAAGGATCATAGTCAATGATTCTGTTATTATTACCTAGATTTATATCTAAAGAAGAGAGGTTAAGTAGTTGTCCGACAGGTCTGGAAGTTGCTTAGGACGTACAGCTTGTGATACTGAACCACCCTGCCGAATTTCAATTTGTTCTAATGTATGGTTTTCGAGAAAAGCTTGACGGAAATTTGTACTGACAGACGTACATACGTACAAAGGAAGTCCCAAACAGGAAGTATTTGTCCGACAGGTGTGAAAGTCGCTGCGATGTACAGCTTGTGATACTGTTTTGTTTTGTTTTAATGGTGTTTTAACGCCACTTTCAGCAATTTTTCAGCTATTTCATGGCGTCCAGTTTTTATTGGGGGAGGAAGCCGGAGTACCCGGAGAGAACCCCCAACCTGCGGTAGGAAAACTTGCAATCCTTGTCAATTAAGATTGAGTCGAGTACACCCTGCCTGCAGTGAGAATCGAACCCGCAATCTCAGTGTTGACAGACCACGTGATCAATAGTAAACGAGCTACCTTGACCACTCGGCAACCGAGGCCCCACTTGTGATACTGAACCACCCTGAAATTTTTCTAATTGTTCTCATGTACAGTTTCTGAGAAATGCTTGATGGAAATGGATGTACGTACGTACGTACAGACATGAGTAAAACTTAATGCCCCCCGACATGGCGGGGGCATAAAAATGCATTATCTGCATATACATTATGTCTCAATTCAAATGAGAAGAGACTCATTTTAGTACTTTAAATACAAAAATTCGGGGGTAATGTCCACTTATATGACTATGCAAAGACAATAAATACATGTATGTTGCAGTAATCAATACTTTAATGAAAAATAAACTGGTCTTAAAAGATGCTTTGAGGGAAAGATTACAATACCCCAAGCTCCCTCATATATGTTTCAGTTTTTTTTCTGGCATTAAACTATGACCTAATTGAATTAATAAACCTCAAAATCAGTTAGGACCTTTCTCTGAATATATATTTGACCATGTTTTTTCCTTGTCAAACATGTTTCACGTGATCATCCTATGTACATCTACAGTAATATTTATTATTTTATATTAGAAACTTTCTTCCTGCACCAACTTTGGTCTATTATCAGTACCTTTGACTTTACCCTTATTTATTGTGACCTCAAAATCAATAAGAATCTTCCGTTCAATATACATGTATGTGACATAATATCCATGTAAGGGTGCAATCCAATATAAAGTAATTTGTATCATTCAGAACCAAGATGACAGATTAATTAGAGTCTATTGTTAGTAACCATAATTTTGATCTTGTACATTTAGAGACCTCAAAATCAATAGGGATCTTGCTCTCATTATATGTGATCATATAACCATCTGATATCCGATGTAATGTATTGATTTAGCATCCAGAAACCAAGAATACTGCATGAAGGGCTGACAGGTCCAATGCTACACAGTATATACATGTACCTCCTCTGCTACTACTACTTGCTTGCATGGGGTATAATAAAACAATTATATTCTTTAGAATATGCATATTTCAAGGCATCCAGTGTTTATTGAAGGAGGAAGCTGAATTACCTTTAAGAATATTTCCCCAACTGTCAGCATCATAATACATGTATATCGAAATTTCTAACCTGGACAGGTGGGCCAGGCAGACTTTAAATTCTTGCTTACATGGAATACCAAGGTATTACAGTGTAGTTATTCAGGTAAAGAAACTACCCATGATTAATATACAAAGGTCTGATATTTATGTAGATTTGTTTCAGACATGCTTTACTGTGTGAACACTTACCATCCAACTAAAGATAAGGCTCCTGTTGTTCTTCTAACACCTATGACTATATCCTAAAATGACAATAAAAAAGATATAGTCTAATTGTTTTGTAGAATTTTAAATAGCAGGATACATAGATCTGATATTTTCTTTACTCTTGATATATCCAAACAGCAGATTATGACAATATACAAGGGTCTGATATTTATGTAGATTTGTTTCTTGGAATGGTTGTTTGAAATCTGCTCACAATTTTTTATTGGTGCAACTTGTATACTTCAGGTTTCTAAATGAGTACAGTTTATATAAACAACAACAAATGCTGAAGTAAATCTTGGAATGGTTGTTTGAAATGTTGAAGTTCCTATTATTCCTATTATTTATTCCATTTTTTATGACAATTCATTCATCACGATCTCTCCTTCATCACAGGAACAGTTATGATGAAGGTAAACTACTAAACAATTTGTCAAAAAAACATCAAACTGGTTTGTTTGACAATTCCTTTTCAACAGAACAAACTGTGACTATAGCCGCAGTTTTTAGTACCGGAAGTGGACACTAGGTGGCGTTTTTTTAATTGGAAAGTCGTCAATTAATGTACTGTCTATGATAAGCAAAACGTGAGTTTCCAACACTTCATCTATTAATCATACAACATGTAGTAATATGCATACCTTTATTATATATACAAATAACTCCGAGTCCGAATAATATAAACATTCTAGCTTGAAAACTAGCAAAAGTAGTCAGAAAAAAACCATGTAACATGTATAATATTATATCATATAAATCTAATATAATTTAATTTTAGTACGGCAATGGATTTTTAAACATTTTAATTCCAAGAGCCAATTATGTCAAACCCCTCCAACTTTCTGCATTTTATACACCAAGAGCATTTCAAAAAAGGACAAGCATTGCTATTTTCCATATCAACTGCTCATTAGTCTATAAATAGTAATCAAGGAATAAAGTGTGACAACATGTAACTTCCTGTTCTATAAGTAAATCCGGTAATTTTCTGTTAAAATGCCAATAATTTATGTTAATAATTACAATTATATGTATAGCGAATAATAGTTGAATATATGATTATTAACTTTATTTTAAATTTGAACAATAAGAACTTGTTCGAAATGTTTAATGAATAATTACATGAATATTTAAATGTATTTCGAAAGAACAAGTTGCAGACGGCCGCGTCACTGTCAAGTGTCATTCATAGTGTATTTTCTCTATAATTCCACTGACATCAACTATTGTTATTATTATCACACATGAAACTTAATTTTAGACCGAATATGAACTTTGTCATGAAATGTACTTACACAGTGTTTGGGGTTATCTGGAAATATTGTACATTCTGTAACTGTGTTGTTGTCCATTATTTACATCAATGCATTATGTACCTTCAACATAGGAGAGCTATGTATAAGAAAAAACATTTAGTTGCTCAAGATATAAAACCTTACTTGAAATCGGATGAAATTTTACAATGAACATACGGTCTACAGAGGTTTTGACTGAGTGAATGAATACATTTTAAGACATATCTATAATACAAACATCAATTAATATACATTCATCAGAAAAACAAGCAAGTTAATGGTTATTATCAATGTGACATTTAAGCTTGTTAATTAAGAACAACAACAATCGCCCGTGGGTCCTGCCTGTGCCTCCCCTGCGGGGCGGCCCAGCGGATCCCGGCCTCAGCACTCTGGGTCACAATCGCCCGTGGGTCTTGCCTGTGCCTCCCCTGCGTTTTGGGACGACTTAATAAGAATATGATGAAGCAATGGTAAATAATATGTCTCCCTTCCGTGGAGAGGTCACATAAATAACAAGAATAAGTTTGAAAGACTCAGGCGCGTAGCTCCCATAAGAGCAAAAAATCATTTGCTTGTACACCAGATTGTCAAAAACAAAACTGAAAATAACGCAAAAAAATCTTAACCTTAAATATTACTGGTGTATAGTATCTATAAATTTGATAAAGAATCTTTGTTGTAAATGAGATCCATTTGTTTGGCATAATGCTAGTATACATAAAACGCAGAAACCTATAAATCAACTTATAGTTAGTTATACTAGTCCCAGATAAAAAGATAAAAAACGTTCGTTTTTGTCATTTAATTTATGTATAGATTAAACTCTTTAAAACCCCAAAATGCAAAATCCCTAGACCCCTCGCCTAATTAAATTTGCTTGCACATGACACAAGGGTCAGCTACGCCCCTGATAATGCCCTGTCCAGTAACCTTTTTTACTGCAATCACCAAACCAAAAAGTTGATGCCCGGAGTATAATTTTATGATGATCTTTTAATGTTCACATCCTGATGTATATGGATATATAGTTTCATAAAGATATCATAATTCTTTCATAGAAAAGTTACTTAAACTTATAAGTTACGTAAACCTAAGTATAACAACCCTTATTTCTGTGATCAATTAAACATAAAGTTCTGGGACAAGTGCAATTTTATAATAACTTTTGTTTGTTCATATTCTGATGTATATGTGTGTATAAAGTTCATTATGATACCATACTTCCTTCATGGTAAAGTAACTTCAACCTGGTTAACCTAATTTGGGACAGACAAACAGACCCTAACACTATATGCACCCTACTTTCGTATATGGTGATACAAATTATAACAAGAATATGTCCAAAAGACATGATGCCCATCTCACAGCATGTTCTTATTTCTGCAATAAATGGACCATGAAGTAGGTGCCAGGGGTATAATTTTATGATGATTTTTGTATTCTCATATCCTGATGTATATCTATTTAAAGTTCCTTGATCATACTTTTTAATATCAATTCTCCATAAGGACCAAAGTGATTCTATTTTAGGTGTGGCACGACATGTCACAGATTTTGCTGAAATAAATTTTATAAGTTGATATTGACCATTGAACCTCAAAAATAACGCTTGTTTGTTAGTATTGACCACCGTTGCCATGGTAACCGTGGCAGCCATTTTAGACAGTTTCTTATACTATGAAATACGCAATTTTCAAACCCCTATTGTTCAGGAAAGAAGAACATATTAAATATGACTTTTTTATTGGCATAATTTAAAGCCTAAATGACAATATACAAAACAGATTTACCACTTTACATTTATGTGTAGTCAGAATGACTTATCGAATATGTCATTAAATTGAGCATTTTTCAGTGCAAATTTTGGACAAAGATATTTGCCACTTTTCTGGCTCCATTCTTAGAAAATGCACATGGGATAAATTCCTATTGTGAATATAATTTTGTTAGGTATATGAATGATATTCAAAATTTATGAAAAAATCTTTTTGGGGACACATACAGTGTTTTGGGAAAACACGGCTAAAGTTGGTTACCATGGTAACTATTTAAAACTTGCCATTTTTGGATATTTTCATGTATCTATGTACATACTAATAATATGAGACGACATAGCAATACTTACCATTATATGTGCCTTAAAGGGTCTGTTTAACATAAAATGACATTAAAATTGTTCAAGGTCATTTGTGTTGTTCTCAAGGTTGTCTAAAAATTGAAGTTTTAAATGTAATAATAAAAGATATCAATTTTAAGGTGACTTTGAGAACAACACAGATGACCTTGAAATTTTTTTAAGGTCATTACATGTTTAACAGATCCTTTAAGGCACATATAAACCTTGACCTCATTAAACTCTACAAAAGTCTCCATTGGGTCGAAGTTGTCAGATGGCTCCTTATGTGGATATGGCTCTTTAAAGGTCAAAAATAGTGTTTTTGCCCTACAGAATGAAAACTATTGCAGATACAACAAATGCTTAAGGTTTAAGCAAGCAACTGCTTTTCTCTATCTTCAATAGTTCTCATTCTATAGGGCAAACACATGAAAAACGATATTTCTGACCTTTAAAAAGGTCATTTGACAACTTTGACCCAATGTAGACTTTTGTAGTTTTCGTTTCTAAAGAGCTTAAGATCCTTCGGATTTTCTTTATCTTTTATAGTTGCATAATGAGTTATAAGAACGTTACGACAGCATATAATGACGGAACCACAGCATTTAGTAACAAAACCACAGCATATAATAACAAAACCACAGCATATAATTATGAAACCACAGCATATAATAACAGAATCACAGCATATAATAACGAACCATAGCATATAAAAAGCATACCAACATAAGACAGTCACGGCGTTCCATAAAATAAAATATAAAAAGCAAAATCAGTTGATAAAAAATGATAAATTTGTGATTAGAGATTAAGGAGAGTTGACAAAATAGACATAAGCAAACCATTTTCGTACCACTGTCACTTTTTAATAAAGTTAATATAAATTTATAATCGTGCTTGTTCATTATTTGTAACATGATTATTTATTTTAAGAAAAAAAAAACAAAGACAAGTTGCTACACGTAGCCAAAGTCCCCGGCCGCTGCAATTTGAATTGTCTAAGAGGTATTCAAAGACACGAAAATGGATGGAAAAACAAACTTATTATACATTTAGTTTCGGGGAAAAATAATAAGCATGTTATAATAGAACTGTTTGGAAAGGCATCTGAGAAATGCTATTCAAATACATGATGAAACTTTATCACAATGTACAAACTTAGGTACAGTGCTTGATAAAATTTGCTGTCAATATAGGTAAAAGAGTCTAAGTCTCATTAATTAATCCTACCAAACAAAATCTGCCGTTTTATTATATTGCTGGAACAGTCAAAGTCCCATATAGCTCCTACAAAATTTGACGAATCAAAATGACAGTATAGTATGCACATTTACCCATCATACCAATTGATCCTACCAAATATCAAAGCAATCCGTCGAGCCGTTTTAGAGGAGTTGTGTCCACAAAAAATTCCTTTCACCCAGAATGCGCAATGTCGATAATGTCCAATAATCCCTATAAAATTTGTCGAATCAAAATGTCGAACAAAATCCATTCTGCTGTTTCAGATGAGTTGTGTCCACAAAAGTGTGACGGACGGACGCAGACGCAGAAGCGTTGCGGCAGGGGACAAAAATCCTGTGCTGTCTTGACGTCACATGGTATACCAGCGCTTCTTCATGTTTTAATAGGTGCGTGCCTTTTTATTAACACAAAGAGATATTTAACTTTATTACGTGTATTGAAGAGCACTACGCATCACCGAGGTGACCACACTAAAGCTGCGAGTTTAAGGCTGACTTTAGGCAGTGTGCTGCATACTTAATTGACAATGTTGTCCAGTTTTCGACGATAGAGGAAGTTACCAGAAACTCCGGCTTCCCCTCCCAGTGTTAGATACCCCCGCGGTATAGATGAAATATTTCCACAAATCTTTCTAATACAGGTTACTAGTATATAAACACCCTGTTATACAATTATAAACATAAGCTATTGCTAATTTATATATTTCAACTGAATGCATGGAAGTCGATTAATCCATTCTTATTGCAACACTCGCCAGCATAGAGTTGATCTCATTTAAATGTCAACACGAATATAATATTTAAGTTTAAAAAATGTCAAAATTACACGGACATAATAAATTGAATATTTAAATCCCAATTTCTTTGTACCTGTAAAATGTTTCTATAAGAAAATAAATTAGAAACTCTTAAGTCAACAAAGACCAAATTTCCCTGGTACTGAACAGAACACAACATATAATTTTCTTTCCATTCTTTTGAATTTTAACAATAATTCAAACATTTGACGGTGTGCGATAAAAGAAAGATATGATAGACAATTATTTAATACTGACAATAGTATATATATTTACATGTGTATTGTCAGGGAGTCGCACAATGTTCTCCTTGGTATGCTAAGTAAATTAACTGGTTTTTCTATTTTGAATCCATATAGGTATCTATTTATTTATCAAGTTTACTTCATTTATTACCGGCAACCAAAAGACCTACTACACGAAAAATATAGTCTGCGTAATGTGTTAAGAATTAAGCGTATTTATTAAGTTAATACATTTTGGTTTTTAATATGGACTTGGTTAGTTTTTAACTTGACTGCATTATGTTGACAAGAAACTCGTTGAACTTAAGTAAGGACTATGGGTCGGAGGAAGAAAAAATAGTGAAGACTGTATTGGATAAAAATGAAGGATTTTTGAAGCGCCATCTGGTTTTGTCGTCTTCAGTTGTGGGGAAATTAATAACAACTGGTGTGCTGAACGACGTAGCTCATACTAAAATGAGAGTGAGTATTATGACAGTGACAATTATAACATAAAACATATTGTTTTTGCATTTCTTTTGGCGAATTTTTGCATTGTTTTTTTCATCCTCCGAAGTCAGCGGTTCTGAGTTACTTCGCTCCGAATCCTTGACTTGAGAGGATTTGTTTACATAATTTACTGTAATTGATTGTATGTCAGTTCGCTTTTGATTTTGTACGAATGTTGTCGCATAATAAATCTACATTCAGCGTGTTCTCGTCATTATCCTCGATAAACTTATACCCAATACCTACCAGTACTAGCAAAAACTGGGCGTTAAACACCAACCATTTACTGTTGAATGTTTGTTGAATGGTGTTTTAACGCCACTTTCACCAATTTTTCAGCTATTTCATGGCGTCCAGTTTTTATTGGGGGAGGAAGCCGGAGTACCCGGAGAGAACCCCCGACCTGCGGTAGGAAAACTGGCTATCCTTGTCAATTAAGATTGGAGTCAGCCATTTACATTTATCAGTTATTTGTAATATATTACAACAAGTACCTAGATCAAACAGCATAGAAAAACATAATTTATAATAACAATAATAATAATAATAATAATTATTATTATTATTATGGCTTTTAAAAAGCACAGCAAGTAATTGAAGAAAAATCCCAATTTTAACATATATTTCTCTTTATTTAAGATTAAATTTTATTGGATTTACATAGGGAAATGTATTTAATCGGTTTAGTTTTAACGAATGCCGTATTTAGACTGCCAATTGTACTTTATATAACTTGACATTATAAAATAGATTAAATTTTGTTATACAATATAGATATGTTATTGATTTATTGAAGGATATTAAATTCTTTTTTTTCAATTTGAACTTTCCTTGAATTTAATTGTTTGATTTAATCTTTTGTCATTTTTAAGTTAAAAATTGCTACCTGTAGGGATCGGCATATAGCACAAATTAAGATTGTAGTTTAAAACAGCTAAAAATAGCAACACACATTAAAACAGTTTATTTAATATTCTGTTATAAGTATTATTGTACATTTTATTTCAGACCGAGTCTAACATAATATTGTACATTTCATTTTAGGGCGAGTCTAACGAAACACAAGTAAGCATCCTATTGAACGTGCTTCGCAAATCTGGGATTAAAATGTTTAAGAAATTCATAGAGGTTTTACGTACCTCAATGGATAGCTGGATAGCGGATGTAATACTCGACACTAATATTGCCGATACAGTTTTAGTTGGTAAAAAGTATACTCTAACTGAACATCTGAAAAAGAGTACTGATAACTACGACAATGACGTCCCAACTAACGGCTCCAAACGTCCTATATCAGACATAGTGGGAACATTTCGAAATATAAATTATCGTGGTAATGCTATGGTATCTTCTCAACAATTAAATCGAATCTCAGCCATGTATGATAACGAGCGACAGAATCACGAATCAGCATTGGCTGTACTCCGACAAGAAGAAGAGACACTGAGAGAGTTACTAAACCAAAACCTACAGGAACAGGCACAGATACGTAGGAATCAAAGATCATTGTACGATATTGACAAAAAGTTGAAGCAAATATCCATGGAAACCTCTCAATTATCAGGGACTGGGCCAAGGTCTAATAAAGCCAAGGAAAGACTTCTACAGCTCCAGCGTATACCAAGACCTAAAGCGGTTGCGTATGACAGTAGTAACTTTAGATGAGATTAAGAGGAATTACTAAAGCTGTTCCTTGGCATAAGAAGGCATCGAAAAATCGCGTTTGTTGATTTATATAAAAATTTGTGTGTTCTTTGTGAGAAAATCGATGTGGGAAAATATAAACAAACAGAGTCCATTGGTAAATTTTAAAATTCACAGGCATTACTGTCGATGCTATAACAAGCTCTTACTGTGATTTAGAATAGAAAACAATGCAGATTACAGATGCATAAACCAACAACATTTAGAATTATTACAATGAAAAATGTGTAGAATAAAATATCAGATGAAGTTTGCAAAGTTTCTCTCCAATAACAAGTTGTTTTAAATTTGTCAAGCAACATTTTCTATAAACCATTTATGCAAAACATTCTACAATTGATTTGACTTATTTTAGTAATTTATGTACGGGTTCTGGTAACACGGACAATAAATCAATTTCAATTTATTATCATCAAGCTATTTTAACAGCTTGTAACACATAGAAAATTAGGCCGAATTTGACCGCCGTTATAATCCGATGTTAGTTTTGTGATTTGTCGGGTTAACCTAGCTAAAACACGAAAAAGCGAGGGTACGATTATTCGTTCTTAATAACAAAAATGAAGACATTACAACAAACGGTTCTACACATAGACCGGGGCAGTGTGCAAAATTTTTACTGCCACTGAAAAAGTATGGAGTATTTGGTAGTAGTTAAGGCCTCTGTAACGGCTACAATGAGTCTACTCTTCTCCGAAATCTACAAAAGGGGGTTTTATTGCACAAGGATTTCCTGTGACCTGACACTCCCAACCAGAGGGCCTCCCATATTTGTAATCTGAGGACGCGATCAGCAACAACGCGGGTCGAACACTTTGACCCTTTGTAGAATGATCGCAGTGCCGACTCTGTAATTTATATACATACATGCAAATCTTTACTCTCAATTCTCAATCAACGATGGTACAGAGATTATTTAGATAGTTTACGACTATTTCGGTTTACAAAAAGGTAAAAATTAGGGGCAAATAACGACAGAATTACTGTATCACTGATCAATTTGATAAATCTGTATAACCTGATATGGTTAAGGTGCATTGCTTTTTATAAAAGAAGTAAATTAAAGAGTTTTAAGTCAATTTCAACAGGCAAACGCTATTTTTCTCCAAATGTTTTACCAGGCTTAAGTTTCTATATTTACTGTGTTATTTAATGCTGTGAACTTCCACAGCAAAGTTAACTACTATCACAACTGTTCAGATTAATTATAAACAAGCAATAATTCATTTCTGTAATTGACGTGTAAAGTTGAATACCAGCTTTGTTTAAAATGATCTATCAGAACAGTTTCATGCATGTTTTATTCTCAAGTGCAAGTTTATCCCTGACATGTGATAAACTACAGCTATCTAAGATAGTTTTGACACATTTAATCCAAGATATATTTACACCAAAGTTGCATATCTGTACAACCAATACAGCTATTTTTTCTTATCTTCCCGTTACACGTAATAGTTTAAAACTTTACCCGTGTAGTTCGATTGATATGGTAATTGACATTTACTTCATTATTCTAAAGTAGATGTTTTAATTTTTTAATATGCAGATCATGTTTTATTGGCTATTTGTTCTCAGTATACTTTCTTAGATTGTTTGGCAAAAATGTTCTGATCTCGACAATAAGGCAACAAGATTGAGTTTAAGTCACCAACAATATCTAATTAATCATTGTTATATTTTAAAGTAATATTTTCAGGTAATGTGTATAGCACATCAAGTTCTTTCTGTTTAATTTCGACTTGGCTACCATTTGATCTGAATATAATAAGGTAAAACATCTCAAATAAATATAATGTTTTATGTAACTGTCCACAGGTATGTTATGCCTACGTACATGTATGTATACTGTACGTTTTCGCTACTAATCATTTAAATTGTTTAGGTTGTGTTTAGATTATCTCCCTTTCTATTCGTTTGTGAAAGCTCGTCAGAGACAGTAAAAATCCCTCCTTATTTTTAACAAAAAATGTTTGAAGATCTTTCGATTATAACGTAAAAATAAAGATTCTCAGTTCGTTTCCACAAAACAATTATAGATTTGTGAGAAATCTGGCGCAAGATAAAATATGCGTTCACTAGCAATGTTCATCGTTCATCCACCTGTTTACAAAATTAATTAATAAATCCATCCAAGTCTTGACCGCCAAACTGTATGTGCCAAAAATACAAAAGCGGAAAAGGTGTTGTCCGAGTTTCTGTTTCTGAAATACTGTTAGCTGCAAAAAATCAATCAATCAATCAATCAATCAATCAATCAATCAATCAAATACTTGTAATCAATCCTTTTCTTGTTAATTTCATGGACAGAGTATAAGGCTATTTTAAATGTTTTCTATACGACAAAAAATTAAAAGATGTTTAGTTCTCTCATGCAATACTCCTACCAAAGTAAACTTTATATCTATATTTGAATACTTGTATGTTCAGAGAAGCGTGTTTAATTTTAGACAAAAAAGAAATTGGGATTCATTCTGGTTGCCATTTATGGAATAAATTAAGGAAACATTACTAAGGACTGTCCATTTGGCTTTGTAGTTTTGCATTGAGGAAAATTTCAATATAAACAAAATAAGGAATTCTTAATGGAAGCCTTGCTTGAAGTCTGATAAGAAAAATATAAAAAGAGTTGTTAAGGCTTATTCAACTGCAATCGGGTAAAATCACGATCTATAAGTGCTTGTAGTGCTTGTAGTTTGTGCATCCTCTTAAGTCAGGGGTTCTTAGTCCGCGTTCGCTCCATCACCGTGATAGTTTGTACTTTTAGAGAAGATTTTTTTTATATCAGTCAATCAGAAAAGAAGGATGTCCTTTACGGCTTTGTTTTATGTCGGATCAAGACAACATGAGGAATTTTTGTAGTGGACCTCACATTTATCTATACCATGTAACAAAATAGGCAGAATAGAGAAGATTTATAAATTTGAGGGTGACACGACTTACCGGAGTCAAACATTTGAACTGAAATCGAACTGAATCCTTGAATTTACCGGTATGCTCTTCGTATTAATTTTTAAAGTTTAATCACTTAAATTTGTCATTTATGTGTTATTTAATGGTCTGGTGAACAAATGATAAAATTAAAGAAAATCACTGTATGCTGTAAATCCACAGAGCAAGAGAGATTCAGATCGGCTCTTTCAGTGCTGTATAAAACTTGTGTATTAGAGTAATTTTTTCCTGATCCCCGTATCAAACGAGATTAAGTACCAGTTTCTCGATTCCCCATTTGCCCATTCCCAGATTGCCAAGTCCCGTTTTGCCGATTACCCGATATCCGAACATTTAAAAACGATCTACAATGTGTATACGTACATAAATGTAGTTTTATGTATTCATTCTTCTTAATATTGATGTGAAACACGTGAAATTTAATTCACAAACAACACCTGTGATAGATTTAGGTAGGAAATTTGTTAAAAGAGCCGTTGATCGGGCTTATAAAAATATACGAAGTGCTCATCATATCTGACTCTACAATCTGTTTGTAATATGACACGGTTACGTGCATGTTAAAGAGCAAAACCATTTTGTCCACTTCTAAAACAGCGTCTCTGTTGCAAAACATGTATGACTTCTGTAAGATTTTCGACGTTGTACAGATATACGCAATGTTTTATGTGATCTTGTTTCAGTTTATCTCATTTGCTTTGATTAATTGTCTTTACAAAAGATAAAGGATGCTCTCTTTAACTTCCATTTGTCATGTATACAAATTGTCGCAAAGACGTAGGTTGTGTGTCATTGGCCGTTCATCTCATAACGTGATGTTTCTATCGGCTTGCATTTTTCAATCGCGATAAAAAAATCGCAATACTTGTCGAAAGCATTGGGATAATTATTAAAAGCATCACGATACTTGTAAAAAAGCATCGCGATGGAAAAACTTTATGCATAGTGTAAACAGAAAAATGCAAGCCGATAGATCACAATTGTGACACGATCGGTCAGGAAGATGAAAAAAGCAAGCCGATGCTTTTTAAAAGTAAGCCGATACTGTTTACACTGTGCATAAAGTTGTTTCCAACGCGATGCTTTTAACAAGTATCGCGATAGGACAACACTTGTAGGGTTCCCAATGCTCAGTACCATAGCGGGTAACGTGTTTGGAGAATGCCATTCTTCTTACACTTTTGTACATTTCTAAAAAGAGGAGGCCCATTGAAGCCTTTGCAAAAGGCTAAATTTTCGGTTCTTACCCAATACTACATAACATTTTATTAGCAATGAAAGGTATGTCCCACCCAGGACTTCCCATAAAATATAAAAGGGTAGGAAAGCCTGAATGTATATAACTATTTTTTAATTAACTAAATCATTGGAAATGCTAGCACATACCTAAAGTGTTCTCCAAAGTTTCTGAGGGAGAATCCTACTGAGTTACCTAATGCAATGATGGATGTTTTATAATTCTGCAGAAAAAGTTATGAGATAAAATAAGCATTCATAACCTGGGTAGATGAAAAATTCTGAACACGTGGGAAAAACAAAACCACAAAATCACCGATAAGCTTGTAAAATTCTATTATACACAAGTAATGTGTCAGGTGATAATGATGCCTGAACAAGACGTAAAAATTGAAGTGAAATAGCCACATAAATCGGGTTAAGTCAAAAATCAATCTGATGTGTTTCGTAAAACAAAACATATTTTGACTTGCCTGGAATGTGTTTCGCATGACAGCAACAAATGCATTGTAAATGGAAGATAAAATATAATGTATTGCGTATAAGGGGCCCTATATAACAACCGCCAACAATAAGGAAACGCACCTTCATTGTAATATTTACAACTACAACTTCCTGTGGCCATTTACCTACAAACCATTTGCTACTAAACGCTGCAGCAAACCTACCATGCGTAAAAAACAAGCTTAAGGAATAAAACTTGATTAACTAATAAAAGCATTGACAAATGTGTACTTCAGCTTAAGGATTGAACTGCAAGTCTGAAATCCTAATGACACCAAATGCAAAATTGAGTTGCAGAAAATATTGTAACCCTTTGAGATGGATGCTACGTTTAATTCTGTATTTATTTAACAATATTTATGTGAAATTATGAGACGTTAGACTCGAGGTTATAGTGCAACGTTTGTGCTAAACTTCCGAAAGTTTTGACGAAATATGGGAATTTACCAAATTGCCCTCTGGGTAGGACAAATCACGAATTAATTTAAATACGATTTCTTTGCTAGAAAGAAGCTTAATGGGGAGGACACAAAATTGGAGAAAGATGGTTGATCAAAAGGGCCCTTAACTCTGTCGTGTTACTTGTCTACCCCTACTACATAAAACAAAGATAATTTTTATAAAGATTAAATAACACAAACTTGCATCTCACTACATTAGGTGGACACATTACATAACATATTGATAACACAATTTTGGACACCTGCTATATTATATAATACAAACTACAAACGTATTACATAGTAGAAGTGTATCAAAAATTGCTACAAAAATCTTTTTATTTAGCAATTAATTTGTTTTCGTCAACCAAGGTTCCTAACTTGGGGTTTACGGGAGGCCGAGCTAGTTGTGCTGTTAGTAATAAAGACTCAAGCTGAGCAGAATTTCATTTATTGACAGATGGCGAATAATATATAGACATACAAATAAATGACAATAAGAAACATAAGCAAAGGTGGGCGTTAAAAATATGCCACATAATCCCTGAAAGGGATGCTCCACCAGAGGACGACACATACAATATGAAAGGGTAGGAAAGTCTAAATCTAAAACAACTTTTTTTAATGTAAAACAACCCCACAAAAGTAGAAGGAAACCATACCGCACAACATACAAATTCTAACACAAAAAAACCACAGTGGTAGGATGAAAACATGTAAACCTATACCAATAGTGTAAAAAAGTCTTGTTCAGATATAAAAAAATAACATAAACAAAAATTAGAGCAAGCCTTGTTGACCTCTTTAAAAATATTAAAATTCGCCGAATCCAGTTTGGCCATCATGCACATGTGACGGCCATCTTTATTTAAAACAAAAGGAGCATGAAAACAGACAAACATTTACGGTATGTCAAGTTCACGTCTACAGGTAATGTTATAGGAATATACAAACAGTTAATTACCTACCAAAATTATATAGACTGATATATGACTGGAAAGCATAAGATTTTCATATACCCAAGAGTTAATTTCATGACAATACACACTTACATCTCATTATAGTAGGTGGACACTTAAATAACATAAAAATTAAAGGAACTTGATGCAAAAATCGTTTTATTTATCAATAAATTCATTTGTATAGATAAGGCAAATCGTTTGATAGGTGTTTTACGCCTCTCTCAACAATTTTCCATCTATATCATGGCGTCCAGTTTTTAAGGGAACATAAATCCCCAGTTTTCAACGAAAATCCTAGACCTTCTGCAGGAAAACTGGAAATTTTTATTAATAAAGATTGAAATCAAAGCATGCCATAATTTAGACTCACAAATCCCAGTGTTAACACATCAATGACTGAAAACCTTGACCATTTAGATACAGAGGACTCCGATAGAAAATGTAACACAACAGGAAGTTAACGAGGAACGAAATTAATACCTTCGTAATAAATATAATGCATTCATTATTCCTAGCATAGAGGAAATTTACTATCAATGTGATTTTAATTCGTCTACAGAATATGAATAGGACAGTCACATAAATTTTGTTTTACACGCATATTCTAAATGGATCTATAATATTTATTGAAAGCTGCTTTTAAATTTCTTTCACAACAAAAATGAAGTGAAATGTAATACTATATTTAAGCAATATGGTTATATGATATACCGTGTCACTTCACCATTAAGGACAATACACCCTTAGAGTTCATACATTTTATTTGTTAAGTCATATGTAGGATTTTGACACCAACACATAGAAAGCTTTTAAAATATTACCATTATTTGTAAAATTATCCCTTGTTCATCAATGGGATATTTTATTACAAGAATTAAATGAAGCCTAATATGAATAGTGCAATTGGGATTTAATAATCCCTGCATTTCATTCAGCTCAATAGAATTTACAAGTGAAGACAGATATTTTGAAAGAAGATTCGCTGAATTACCTGAGGTTTATTTTAACAACTGTTTAATTTTAAAGATATTTATTTAGAACTTAATCTTATTTTGGTAGTGTGAAAGATTACAAGAGATTTAAAAGGACCTCTAATTTTACATTCTATCAATTTTAAATTGATTAAAAGCTAAGTAGTTGTGCAAACACAGAGACTCATACAAGATATACAAGTTAACGCTAGTGAAGTCATGACTTCTACTCTACAACAAAGTTCCAAAATAAGATGATTTTAATACATAAAACTGTACTGGATATATAAAACGATATGTAAGTATTAGTTGTTTTTAGATCTTCAAAAATGTTTTTATATAATCGGGATCGTTGTGCATTTTTTTATTTCAGGAGATTTTGGAACCTTGTTTGTTTTTAAATCAATAACAATCAATATCGGATATTGGCTGTAAAATTTCAAAATGAAAAATATTGGTTTTTGGTATTGACACAGAATTTAAGCATGAAAAAACTGACGGAAGATTAAACATTGTCATTTACCTTAATTGTTTATAGAAAACAACTCCAGTAAATCATAGTAAATAAAAAAATAAAAATGTACATATACACTGAAAACAATTAAATGAACATAACGTTTCCAATTTTCGTCATCAAAGGTAATTGTCAAGACATTATCGAGACTGTTTTGTAGAATGTATTTTGATTCTAGAGTTTGTCCCTTATTCTGTCATATTAGAGATTAAGTGATTGGAAGCTTTAACACATACATGTGGAATATCAAACAACAGTGTCAATTAACTAAATAAGTTTCTGTTTTTCACTTACATTAACTTTTTGCAGTATGTGCACCTTAAAAGCAATATAGGCATCAACTATGTCATTCACATAGTATGTAGGTATGCGTTTATGAATTTATTAATTATTTTATCAGACAAGTTTAGAACGGCGAGATCCAATGAATTTCTAATCTTCTTTCTAAACAGGATTGCTGATAAACTTTAATACTATTTTGATCTTTTCTAAATAAATCTTGCATGCTTCGATCTAAATATATAAGCTTGAACGTTTAGGTTGGCTTTTGTATAAACAAACAATGTTTTAATAATAAATTATAATTCTCGAAATATAATTACATAACCGATACTCTCTAACAGATATACACAAAAATGTTAGAATTTGTTGTGAAACGAAAATGGCATGTAGTCAAGATGTTATACACTAAAATGATGGAAGACTACCCAATATTTTAAATTTAATTGAATTTGGATTCACGTATGCAAAGAAACTCCACTATGTACTTCATTATTTATATACGGATACATATTAATTGCTTTTCGTGTAGGTTTAGTTAAAAGCTTAAATAATTAACATCTCACTGCATAGAGGCTTAATGTATAATTTAGATGTTGACTAAATACTATATAAAGGTCTATTATCAATATTGTATATCAAATTTGAATATCGCGCTTGATTAAAACGTCTAGACAATGAAAGCAAGCAATTAAAAATATAATAACAGTGTCAGGGTAAAACTTAAAGGTCGGTGGATTATTACTGCCAAGCGATTTCAAAGTAATCCTTGAGAAGTGTTCTTATGATTTGACCTATTGCTGATTATTATAAAAACTAAAATGGAATTCATTGTTTGATTACTGTGACGAATTAGTTTTGTTCAAATGGAGAATCTGAGTAAAAAGGAGGTATTGTAACACACAAATAATGTAATTATAGCCATTGTTTTGTTTATCCCTTCATTACAAATTTTTCGGTGGATTTGTTTGTTTTACAATTGATTTAGGTATGTTATGGCGTCAGGGGCGTTGGGAGGAAGCTTAAACGCTCGAGGAGAATCCTCTGCAAGTGGTTGAGAGAAAGAACTATGTCGGAAAACTTTTTCTGATAATTACCTTTGTCGGTAATATACTCTAGCATGTCATTTGTTTGATATTTTTGTAATTTTACAAATTTGTTGTTTAATATTTGTAAAACGTATTTCTTTTTTTTTAAATTTAAAAAAAATTAGCACAATGTAGTAAGTTCAAACAAAGTTGTACACAAAGTTCTAGTATTGTATATATTTCAGACTGAATATCAGTATTTGATATGAAAAACTGATAAGTTTTACTTGTGATAAAATAGGATTAAATCTTAATCTGTAAATTAAGATATCTGGCCACTAAATAACGAAATGTTAACAACATAACGTATTACTTATATGGAGCTTAATTTAAAAAAACGACACTAGGGAATCAAGTCATTATGTAAACAGAAATGTGTTTATTGATTATCATAATTTTATTGTACCGTGCACAATTATTAGTATACAATGATACGTATTGAACAAACAAAATAAAAATGTCGGGTAAACATTTTTTCTTTAGATTAATTATATTTTATGTTCTTAACCTGATAACCCAGTCAACAAATAGTTGTAATAGACTACCTGTGCAGGTAATTAAATCAGCTTAATTACTTGTGGTGGATTAGTTAACACCTGGGTTACAGAAAATGAAGGTGTTACACGTGCATTAAATGTACAAAACAGAAGTATAGTTAGATATTGGAATCTTGAAAAATATTATGTATATATACACAGTGTCTTGACTAATGCATATTTATGGATGATTACACGAAATGTGTTTGCGGAAGGACTTTTTGTTAATGCACATCGATATATGTTATTATGAACACATGTGGTCATTGCTAGGTTTCACACCAGTTGTCGGCTATATATGATAAAGGAATATCATTAAAAATTGGATAATGTTTAACTGACCCTTTATTATTTGTATAAATCTGCGTTGCAATGCTTACTCTTTCACATGTTCGGTTAAAACGTTTGTGACCTTTTTCTATCTGATTTCATGTTTAAGTAATTGTCTACTATGCTACAATATTGCAGCCCAGCCATATGCCGTTGTGTGTTTGTATACAAGTGAAGCAACCAATAGATTTGTGGTGTCATTTTATACAATGGCAGAGGCGTAACGAGAAATATTACATAACTGTTACGGGTGCGTTGGGGGAAGGGTCTCAGCTGTGTAGTGGTTTAGGTAATTTGTTATATTAATTGTCACCGGCGTGTCAACACGTGATTTTGAGTCTTACCGTCTGAAAAAGTTTGCCCCAAATCCAACCCGATTTGAAGGAAATTGCCAGTTTTCCTGTTACATTTCGGCTTTAAAAAGACTATCGAGGCTTCCATCTTGCTAGTACCAACTGAGCGCTATGATATAGCTGATACATAAAGCAATTAGTAGTTAAACGTGCTTTTACAACACAGCTGGTGTTGAAGTGTTGGAAGGATCGCCAGCGTTTAATACTGACATGAACCTTTTGTACATGTTTTGTTGAAATTGCTATTGTTTACATGTATTAAATTTTTTCAAAAACAGTAAATCGATCTGTTTAAGTATGCCTATCCTTTCTTCTCTATTATATGATATATAGGCTGTGTTTGGATGTTTAAGGCATATAAGTACTGTTTTGCGAAGAAATGACATCCGTAATTATGCTATTTTTATACAATGCTTAAACATTTTAAATATAGAAACAGGATTGACTGTGGACGGTGTGTTCACGTTTCTCCAACATTTGATATTTCATATAAAAAGTATGTTGGAGAAACGTGAATAGGTAGTAGGGAAACTTTACTAATTTTACCTGTTATTAAAACTACAGTAAAACATGTATAAATGAATCTTTGGTAAGTAATAAGTAAAGAATATTTAATTGAAATACAGTACAAAGTAAAAGGCATGCCCATATAACAAATTAAACATTACAATACAAAGTAACAGGCATTTATTTCAGTAATAAGAAAAGAATACAGAATATTATACATATTTAATTGAATTACAGTATTAAGTAACAGGCATACAAATATATATTATTTATTTATTTATTTATTAAACATAGCTAAAAATTATACTTAAATAAATTTACTGTCGGAGTTCCATGTGAAGGCTGAAGGTAGCTTGGTCGGCGTAGTCAAATACTGTAATGTCCTGGTTGATGAGTCTTGTCATTAGTGTCTGTAGTCGATGTGGTTGTACATTTTCTGTTTCGGACGATGAATTCCGCCTGCCTGTGTTTGCATCTGGTTGGCCTCTGTGTTTGCTTGAGTTTTCTTTAGTAGTTCAATCAGCCCTATGTCCAGCGGTCTAGACCCCACGGCCAATGGAATTTTAGTAACCAATACGTATTACGTGTCAATTTAATAGGTATTGGTTACGAAAATTCCATCGTCACACGCTAGTACACATGTACTATGTCTATGTCTACGCTTCACCCCGGTTAATGAAGCTATATTTTCATATAGCGGATTTGGCCGAGGGGTCTAGACCGCTGGACATAGTGCAGGCGAATTGGTGCCACAGTGTCACAACGGTGTGAGTTCGAATCCCGCTGAGGGTAAGCAAAAACAGTGTTAAAAATCCAATTCTAACAGCGTTGGGCTTAATTTGTAGACGCATAAATATATATATATATATATATATATATATATATATATATATATATATATATATATATATGTTTGAGATCAATATGTTATGACTTGTTTACGTCATTTATTTATATTGACATTCAACGACTAAGGCCATTCGTTCTTCAGTCTTTGTCTACATTTTTGACAAGAAACACCGTAATTTGTATCGTTGCATAATCTTCTAGACTTGCATATATATATATTAACTATGTCGTAAATTTCAGATAGATTTTCAAGGTTTTACTGTAAACTGCTTAAAACAACAAGCCCTTCCATTGTTCATTTCATGTTGGAGAAACGTGAATAAAATTTTTCAAATGTTGGAGAAACGTGAATAAACCCTGTGGAATAGCTGACACTCTAATACCTAACATTTTACAAGGATTTGCGTGAAAGGTCTATCAAAGCACGAAGTACTTTCAAATTTTAATTTTTTATTCATGGTTTATGCGTAAATTGTTATCAAACGATTTGAATTGATTTAATTATGTCTCCCAAACGAAGTTTTGGGAGACATATTGTTTTTTTCCGGTTTCTTATTATTATGTCTCCCAAACGAAGTTTTGGGAGACATATTGTTTTTGTCCGGTTTCTTATTATTAAGTCGCCGACCACGAAGTGTCGGGCGACTTATTGTTTTTACTCCGTTTCTTATTATTAAGTCGCCGACCACGAAGTGTCGGGCGACTTATTGTTTTTACTCCGTTTCTTATTATTATTATGGCTCCCAAACGAAAGTTTGGGAGACATATTGTTTTTGCTCCGTTTCTTATTATTATTATTTTTTTTTTTCTTCCACTTTCCGCCTGAATTTTGTCCAGCTGTTTTCTCGGAGACCGTAAATGGGATCCAAATGAAACTTCACACAAAAATAGGTCATGATGTGGAATTGTGCCTTTCAGGTTTAAAATTTTTAAAATGGCGGCCATCTTGAAATGGCGGCCATTTTAAAAATGAAAAAAATCCTTAAAAATCCAAAAGTTAACGTATTTCGATGAAAATTGGAATATAAGTAGAGTATGTTATACCTTACCATATAACGCACATGTTGACTTTTTATGGCGGCCATTTTGAATCCAAGATGGCCGCCAAAAATTCAAAATGCTCGGAATCGCACGAAACTTGGTTTTTAGGAAGATAACCGTGTTGCGATCAGATGTTAGTCATCAAAATTTGAATTTGAGCACGGCAGCCATCTTAAAATGGCGGCCATTTTGAAAATGAAAATAAATCCTTAAAAATCCAAAAGTTAACGGATTTCAATGAAAATTGAAATATAAGTAGAGTATGTTATACCGCACCATATGACACACATGTTGGACTTTCAATGGCGGCCATTTTGAATCCAAGATGGCCGACAAAATTGAAAAATGCTCCGATTTGCACGAAACTTGGTTTCATGGTAGATAAAGTTGCTGTGAATGGATGTCTGAACTCCAGTGTCCACGGGGGTCGTTTGGGAGCCAGTTATGATCCATAAGATCATAATCATGTTTAATTATTATTATTATTATTTTCATATTTCTTATGTTTTCCCCTCGCAATGTTGTCCGCTCGTTTTCTCGCTCATCTTTTAACCGATCGAAATGAAACTTTGGGAACATGTTAAGGGTGACCTGAAGTTGTGCAATCCACTTTTGAAATTTTCAAAATGGCCGCCATTTTCAAAATGGCCGCCGTTGAAAAAAAAAACGGCCGTTGTCAGATCTCAGTAATTGCCAAAGCAATTTCAATGAAAATTGGTATACTGGTACAGCTAACTATTCCGAGCATTTTTGCAAAAAAAAATTTGACGCGGCCGACATTTCAAAATGGCCGCCATCCGAACACCACCCCCCTAAAAATGTAAAAATTTAAACGTCATCCGATTTAGACGAAATTTGGTATACAGGTAGCTTATGATACCCTAAGTGAGCCACTATTTAAAAATGTTTTGTCCGACTTCCGGTTTCAAAATGGCGGCCGTTTTAAAGTTTTACAAAATGGCGGCCGTTGTCAGATCTCAGTTATGGCCAGAGCAATTTCAATGAAAATTGGTATACTGATACAGCTAACTATCCTGAGCATTTTTGCAAAAAAAATTTTTTGTCCGACTTCCGGTTTCAAAGTGGCGGCCGTTTTAAAGTTTGCTCGTTTTCTCGCTCATCTTTTAACCGATCGAAATGAAACTTGGCCAACTGAAAGCTCATGTTATGAAGTTGTGCTCTTGACTTTTAGTTCCCTCTACTCGGTCAAAAGTGCGGAACGGGAGGCGACTTCAACGTTTCGGGAAACGTAAATTTTAATTAAGTCTCCCAAACGAAGTTTGGAGACTTATTGTTTTTACTCTGTTTCTTATTATTATTATTATTCTTCTTCTGGTTTCCCCGTAGAGATTTCCGACACTTTTCTCAGAAACCGTAAATGGTATCAATTTGAAACTTGGTAGGATGTTAGACCCTATTGGCTAGATGTGCAATCATCTTTCGGAATTTCCAAGATGGCCGCCACTTTCAAAATGGCCGCCATTTAAGTTTTCCCGCCAAAATGCAGTTCCCGGAGAACTGCCAGATGGATTTCGATGAAACTTGGTATGTAGGTTCAGCATAGTGGTCTTGATTTATTTTTGGCAAAAAATCGCGCGCGAACCGGCCGCCATTTTCAAAATGGCCGCCGAATCGCCAAAAATTCAAGTTTGTCGGATTTCAACGAAAATGGGTTTTAACAGTAAATTTGGTATGCCGAGTCCAATGGTCAACTCAGAATTTTTATACGACGCGCCATTTTTTGTAAAATGGCCGCCAAAGTTGCCAAATGGGCAAAAATTCAACATTGTCATAATTCAACGAAAATAGGTTCTAAAAGTAAATTTGGTATGCCGAGTTCAACGGTACACTCAGATTTTTTATACGACCCGCCATTTTTTAAAAAATGGCCACCAAAGTCGCCAAATCGGCAAAAATTCAACATTGTCGGAACTCAATGAAAATTGGTTCCTAAAGTAAATTTAGTATGTCGAGTTCAATGGTCAACTCAGAATTTTTATATGACGCGCTATTTTTTGTAAAATGGCCGCCGAAGTTGCCAAATCGGCAAAAAATCAACAACGTTGGAATTCAATGAAATTGGGTTCTTAAAGTAAATTTGTTATGGCGACAGGACTATCAGTAACTTCGTTTGGGAGACTTCACGTTTCGCGAAACGTAAATTTTAATTATTATTATTTTCATATTTCTTATGTTTTCCTTTTTCCCCTCGCAATGTTGTCCGCTCGTTTTCTCGCTCATCTTTTAACCGATCGAAATGAACCTTTGGGAACATGTTAAGGGTGACCTGAAGTTGTGCAATCCACTTTTGAAATTTTCAAAATGGCCGCCATTTTCAAAATGGCCGCCGTTGAATAAAATGACGGCCGTTGTCAGATCTCAGTAATTGCCAAAGCAATTTCAATGAAAATTGGTATACTGGTACAGCTAACTATCCCGAGCATTTTTGCAAAAAAAAATTTGACGCGGCCGACATTTCAAAATGGCCGCCATCCGAACACCACCCCCCTAAAAATGTAAAAATTTAAACGTCATCCGATTTAGACGAAATTTAGTATTCAGGTAGCTTCTGATACCCTGAGTGTGCCACTATTTAAAAATTTTTTGTCCGACTTCCGGTTTCAAAATGGCGGCCATTTTACTGCAGGAAAAAGTCAACTTTGTCCGATTTCAACAAAATTTGATTTCTAGGCATATTTTAATGTACTGATTTGAATGAAATACTATCCATGGGGATCAAAAGTGCGGAACGGGAGGCGACTTCAACGTTTCGGGAAACGTAAATTTTATTATTATTATTATTATTTTCATATTTCTTATGTTTTCCCCTCGCAATGTTGTCCGCTCGTTTTCTCGCTCATCTTTTAACCGATCGAAATGAAGCTTTGGGAACATGTTAAGGGTGACCTGAAGTTGTGCAATCCACTTTTGAAATTTTCAAAATGGCCGCCATTTTCAAAATGGCCGCCGTTGAAAAAATGACGGCCGTTGTCAGATCTCAGTAATTGCCAAAGCAATTTCAATGAAGATTGGTATACTGGTACAGCTAACTATCCCGAGCATTTTTGCAAAAAAAATTTGACGCGGCCGACATTTCAAAATGGCCGCCATCCGAACACCACCCCCTAAAAATGTAAAAATTTAAACGTCATCCGATTTAGACGAAATTTGGTATACAGGTAGCTTATGATACCCTAAGTGTGCCACTATTTAAAAATGTTTTGTCCGACTTCCGGTTTTAAAATGGCGGCCGTTTTAAAGTTTTACAAAATGGCGGCCGTTGTCAGATCTCAGTTATGGCCAGAGCAATTTCAATGAAAATTGGTATACTGATACAGCTAACTATCCTGAGCATTTTTGCAAAAAAAATTTTTTGTCCGACTTCCGGTTTCAAAATGGCGGCCGTTTTAAAGTTTGGTCGTTTTCTCGCTCATCTTTTAACCGATCGAAATGAAACTTGGCCAACTGAAAGCTCATGTTATGAAGTTGTGCTCTTGACTTTTAGTTCCCTCTACTCGGTCAAAAGTGCGGAACGGGAGGCGACTTCAACGTTTCGGGAAACGTAAATTTTAATTATTCTTCTTCTTTCTTTTTTCTTTCCGTTCAATCTTGTCCGCACATTTTCTCAGAGATGCAATGTCCAATCAAGATGAAACTTTGGGAACATGTTAAGGGTGACCTGAAGTTGTGCAATCCACTTTTGAAATTTTCAAAATGGCCGCCATTTTCAAAATGGCCGCCGCTGAAAAAAAATGACGGCCGTTGTCAGATCTCAGTAATTGCCAAAGCAATTTCAATGAAAATTGGTATACTGATACAGCTAACTATCCTGAGCATTTTTGCAAAAAAAAATTTGACGCGACCGACATTTCAAAATGGCCGCCATCCGAACACCACCCCCCTAAAAATGCAAAAAATTTAAACATCATCCGATTTCGACGAAATTTGGTACAAAGGTAGATTATGGTACCCTGAGTGTGCCACTACTTTCAAAATGTTTGTCAGACTTCCGGTTTCAAAATGGCGGCCGTTTTAAAGTTTTACAAAATGGCGGCCGTTGTCAGATCTCAGTAATTGCCAAAGCAATTTCAATGAAAATTGGTATACTGGTACAGCTAACTATCCCGAGCATTTTTGCAAAAAAAAAATTTGACGCGGCCGACATTTCAAAATGGCCGCCATCCGAACACCACCCCCCTAAAAATGTAAAAATTTAAACGTCATCCGATTTAGACGAAATTTGGTATACAGGTAGCTTATGATACCCTAAGTGTGCCACTATTTAAAAATGTTTTGTCCGACTTCCGGTTTCAAAATGGCGGCCATTTTACTGCAGGAAAAAGTCAACTTTGTCCGATTTCAACAAAATTTGATTTCTAGGCATATTTTAATGTACTGATTTGAATGAAATACTATCCATGGGGATCAAAAGTGCGGAACGGGAGGCGACTTCAACGTTTCGGGAAACGTAAATTTTATTATTATTATTATTATTTTCATATTTCTTATGTTTTCCCCTCGCAATGTTGTCCGCTCGTTTTCTCGCTCATCTTTTAACCGATCGAAATGAAGCTTTGAGAACATGTTAAGGGTGACCTGAAGTTGTGCAATCCACTTTTGAAATTTTCAAAATGGCCGCCATTTTCAAAATGGCCGCCGTTGAAAAAATGACGGCCGTTGTCAGATCTCAGTAATTGCCAAAGCAATTTCAATGAAGATTGGTATACTGGTACAGCTAACTATCCCGAGCATTTTTGCAAAAAAAATTTGACGCGGCCGACATTTCAAAATGGCCGCCATCCGAACACCACCCCCTAAAAATGTAAAAATTTAAACGTCATCCGATTTAGACGAAATTTGGTATACAGGTAGCTTATGATACCCTAAGTGTGCCACTATTTAAAAATGTTTTGTCCGACTTCCGGTTTTAAAATGGCGGCCGTTTTAAAGTTTTACAAAATGGCGGCCGTTGTCAGATCTCAGTTATGGCCAGAGCAATTTCAATGAAAATTGGTATACTGATACAGCTAACTATCCTGAGCATTTTTGCAAAAAAAATTTTTTGTCCGACTTCCGGTTTCAAAATGGCGGCCGTTTTAAAGTTTGGTCGTTTTCTCGCTCATCTTTTAACCGATCGAAATGAAACTTGGCCAACTGAAAGCTCATGTTATGAAGTTGTGCTCTTGACTTTTAGTTCCCTCTACTCGGTCAAAAGTGCGGAACGGGAGGCGACTTCAACGTTTCGGGAAACGTAAATTTTAATTATTCTTCTTCTTTCTTTTTTCTTTCCGTTCAATCTTGTCCGCACATTTTCTCAGAGATGCAATGTCCAATCAAGATGAAACTTTGGGAACATGTTAAGGGTGACCTGAAGTTGTGCAATCCACTTTTGAAATTTTCAAAATGGCCGCCATTTTCAAAATGGCCGCCGCTGAAAAAAAATGACGGCCGTTGTCAGATCTCAGTAATTGCCAAAGCAATTTCAATGAAAATTGGTATACTGATACAGCTAACTATCCTGAGCATTTTTGCAAAAAAAAATTTGACGCGACCGACATTTCAAAATGGCCGCCATCCGAACACCACCCCCCTAAAAATGCAAAAAATTTAAACATCATCCGATTTCGACGAAATTTGGTACAAAGGTAGATTATGGTACCCTGAGTGTGCCACTACTTTCAAAATGTTTGTCAGACTTCCGGTTTCAAAATGGCGGCCGTTTTAAAGTTTTACAAAATGGCGGCCGTTGTCAGATCTCAGTAATTGCCAAAGCAATTTCAATGAAAATTGGTATACTGGTACAGCTAACTATCCCGAGCATTTTTGCAAAAAAAAAATTTGACGCGGCCGACATTTCAAAATGGCCGCCATCCGAACACCACCCCCCTAAAAATGTAAAAATTTAAACGTCATCCGATTTAGACGAAATTTGGTATACAGGTAGCTTATGATACCCTAAGTGTGCCACTATTTAAAAATGTTTTGTCCGACTTCCGGTTTCAAAATGGCGGCCATTTTACTGCAGGAAAAAGTCAACTTTGTCCGATTTCAACAAAATTTGATTTCTAGGCATATTTTAATGTACTGATTTGAATGAAATACTATCCATGGGGATTATAGTGGCAATGAGGGTTCGTTTGGGAGACATTCTGTGTTGGCATCCCAACACAATCAGCACTAGTTATGTCGCCCCAGACTTTGTCGGGGCGACATATTGTTATTCTACTGTTTCTTTTTCACTATTATTATTATTATTATTATTCTTCCTCACTTTTTGTCCGGCTGATAACTCAGAGATGGCTGATTGGATTAGAACATCGCATGGCATAAAGTAGAACCACTATCTGAAGTTGTGCAATCAACTTTAAAAATGGTGATATGTGGAACCATCTCCATGGAAACCAGAAAGTTATGCATGAGTGATTTTGGGCATTTTCTTTAATTTTTCGGAAACCTAGAAGCACAGAGGGACCAAACTTGGTATGATGGAAGACCATAATGAGATACAGGTTTGAGATGATTTTGGGGCGGAACGGAAAAACAAGATGGCCGCCATGGCTAAAAATAGATTTAACATGGGGCCTATGGGAAGATTATTTTTCTACAATAGCTTCACCATGGTTTGAGATATTCCAAAGTTTTTTTATAGGAAGTTGGACCTCATCAACCTCGAGAAGACAGGAAAGTTTGAAACAAAAATTTCACACCGTGTGGCCGCAGCCACAACCGTTACGTTTGCATAGAAGCCTATGGGGAAATGGAGGTTTTTTGTCACCTCCATTTCTCTGCTATGCATTGATGGATTCCAATCAAACTTTACACAAAGCACCGTCATCATTACATCTTGGAATTCATATTACGAAAAATTTCAAATGGCGGCCATTTTTAAGATGGCTGCCGAGTTACGTTAAAAATTACAACATTGTCGGAATTCAATGAAAATCAACTTCTAGAGATATTTTGATGTGGGGAGCAACATGGAATCGTCGATTTTGGATTTCACATGACGGAAAAAAAAAATTTCGGGGCGACATCTGCTATTGCTCGCAATGGCAATTCTAGTTATTCTTCTTCTTTCTTTTTTCTTTCCGTTCAATCTTGTCCGCACATTTTCTCAGAGATGCAATGTCCAATCAAGATGAAACTTTGGGAACATGTTAAGGGTGACCTGAAGTTGTGCAATCCACTTTTGAAATTTTCAAAATGGCCGCCATTTTCAAAATGGCCGCCGCTGAAAAAAATGACGGCCGTTGTCAGATCTCAGTAATTGCCAAAGCAATTTCAATGAAAATTGGTATACTGATACAGCTAACTATCCTGAGCATTTTTGCAAAAAAAAATTTGACGCGACCGACATTTCAAAATGGCCGCCATCCGAACACCACCCCCTTAAAAATGCAAAAAATTTAAACATCATCCGATTTCGACGAAATTTGGTACAAAGGTAGATTATGGTACCCTGAGTGTGCCACTACTTTCAAAATGTTTGTCAGACTTCCGGTTTCAAAATGGCGGCCGTTTTAAAGTTTTACAAAATGACGGCCGTTGTCAGATCTCAGTAATTGCCAAAGCAATTTCAATGAAAATTGGTATACTGGTACAGCTAACTATCCCGAGCATTTTTGCAAAAAAAAATTTGACGCGGCCGACATTTCAAAATGGCCGCCATCCGAACACCACCCCCCTAAAAATGTAAAAATTTAAACGTCATCCGATTTAGACGAAATTTGGTATACAGGTAGCTTATGATACCCTAAGTGTGCCACTATTTAAAAATGTTTTGTCCGACTTCCGGTTTCAAAATGGCGGCCATTTTACTGCAGGAAAAAGTCAACTTTGTCCGATTTCAACAAAATTTGATTTCTAGGCATATTTTAATGTACTGATTTGAATGAAATACTATCCATGGGGATTATAGTGGCAATGGGGGTTCGTTTGGGAGACATTCTGTGTTGGCATCCCAACACAATCAGCACTAGTTGCTATATGAACTTTCTCGAATGACTATAATTGCGACTTTTGTAACAATTAGGACCAAGTATCAACATAAGATCTGTTGTTTTCATGACCTTATAAAACATCAAAATAATATAGATAAAAATAAGATAAGAGAAAAGTAATAAGCTGAAAACAAACACAAGTATAAATCGAAAGAAAATGGTCTAGATATTTGATAATATGATACTTACACATTATTGAGCTTTTTCGAAGTTCAATGATAAACTTAACAGATTATGTAAGAGAAGGCCATATACACGTTACCTTTATCGCATCATTAAAAAAAAGAGCAATCATTATCATTTAAGAATTCAAAATGAAAACCGAGGATCAGGACATGTGCCAACTATGAAACAAGAATCGTTTCTGTTGCAGAGCACCTGATTAATCTTCCAAGTTCTCCTTGGAGTTTATATTGCAATTTTAAAATTTCTTTGTTTTCTGTAATTCTTGTTTTTTTTTAATTTATGTGTTTCTACATCGATTGACGGTTGTTCATCACTTTTTTGGCACCAACACAAGACCGGGATAAGTCTTTAAAAAGAATGTTATTAAACAATGTGATTGCAAATATAATCAATTAATTCGTTGATAAAAATAGTTGTTCTAATTCCAATTCTAATTTTTTTCTAATGTTTCGATGGTATTAGCAGTAGTATGTAGAACTTATTGGAAGCTTTAAACATCTTAATTACTGAAGCAGTATACTGTTAGTTTGGACGACATAGGAGAATTGATAAGACAAATCGCGCGAACAGTGTGCTGAAATTGAAATACTTGGTATCATCAATGGCATTATATTTGACATACAAACACATTCAATTAACTTTGCAGTACTTTTTAAAAGTGTATGGAAGTCAGAAGTTGACAGAGTACAAAAACAGAATGAAATGTCACGAGATAATTATCACCACTTTTAAACATATGCTAATGGAATTTTTGTTCTCATAAGATCAAGTTATAGAACACTTTCGGTGAATTAAAAAAAACATACAATAGTACGACATCAAAATGTCAGACAAAAACATTAATTCAGAATCAAGATTACGCTAAATGACTTTGCTTTATAACTTTACTTTTCAAATATTATGCTATAAGAGCGTTGTTTTTATTATTATTATAAATATCTTGTAACATTTTAGTTAAAAGGTTTCCTTTTTTATTCATTGATGTATTAAGGGTGTTATATATGTTATCTTTTGTTTTCAAACCGATCCATTTAACGTGAGACACAGAGGGTCCGTATTACAAAAAAGACCAAATTAAGAAATCATTGTAAATTTATTGCAATCATAAATGTAAAAATACGTCTACCCGGTAAGTCTTAGTTTTTTTTAGTTTTACAGTCCTACTGTTAATGTACTACTGAATGTATATTTGTGTCTTGTCATGCACTTGATTTCCATTATTTATCATGTTCAATGCTTGCAATTTTTATCAATCTCGTGTATTATGCAATGTTTTATGAGAAATAAAGAATCTTGAATACTACGAAAAATGACACTTTTATTACTATTAACATTTGAGCTTGTAAATATTAAAATAATATAGAACTAGAAATTAAAAAACGATAGAAATCTCTCACTCTGAAATGGTAAATATCTGCTGAGACTGCTCAGACTAATTTCAGAAAAAGTGTCATATTAAGTTATATTTTATAAGCATTTCCAATTTTACAACACAAATGACATGAAGAAAATTTAAATAATTTTTATGTTTATTTATCACAGAAATTTTAAAATAGTGAACATTTTAAAACTAAAACTATGTGAGATTATTATTATTGTAACTCTAATTGCCGGTTTTCACAAAACCAAACTGCTTTATCATTATCCATTTTATTCCATTAACGCACATTAAAGATTCATTAGAAATAGATAATCCCACTAGTCAAATTAAATTGTTCGGTTGCTATGGACAATAATAGGTAATAAGGTCGTTAGCTCTACTGGTGTTTGCTTGATGTATGTATACAGCTTTTGAGGAACAATAACTAATATGACAAGTCATTCGACACTGTGTTCATTCAATAAGCAATTATTATAATTAGACAACGCAGTTTACTGAAGGTGTTTAACAGCTCGTTATATTACGATACAGAATAAGAAAAATAATGGAAACATAATTATTTAAACACAGGAAATTGTTTATTTATGTTCGACAAATTCTAAATCATTTTTACAAAAATGGGGGACCATAAACGTAGTTGAGGTAAGAGATCAATTATATTCAGTTGGGTTTGTTTGCTACTTCTTTCGTTAGATAAATAATTGCCACGACATATATATCATTATATAAAGTCTATACAAATTGAAAAAAAATTGTACATGGACAAGTAAATGATTGCTTCTCGTGCGTTTGGAACATATGTGTTTTAATTTAATGTAACTTAGTTTTTTTAAAACATTTAGTTGTTGTAATCGATTACAACGTTAACGTCCTTTCTAACCAACGTTGAAACAAAAATTAAACATAAATATTATATTGTATTGGATGAAATGTCTTGGTTGTTTCGTATATTTAAGTTAATGAATCCAGATTATTTCAAATTATTCTGTTTTACACAAAAATAACACACTTTAAGTAGTTATAATGTTCTTTGAAACCTATTAATTAATTATAATTTCTTTCAGAAAATGAGGACAAAAATACCCGAGTGGTTAGAACAATACCAGGAAGTCAGTCGGAAACAACAGGAGTATTTAACAAAGGTTCAAAATCTGCGACAAAGTATACAAAACAAAGATGAACATGTTTTGATGGTTTCAGTTCAGCGTGAACGAAATTTAAAAGGCAGACGTTTGGACCGCAAACACCCTACAATGAATAAAATGAAACAAACTGTAATAACATTTAGACCACAACCGTTTCCGTCTCGTCCTGTGAATATACAAGACAGAAAGTTACAATTAGTTCCACATTCGACTCCTAGGCGACTTCCACCAATTATAAGACCAAGCCTTTTACACGTTAATTTAACCAGTGCACATCGGTCGTCTAATACTGTTCCAGAACTCGAACATGATAATACAGATTTAGAAGCCATTGAAGCTATTGCAGAACGCAACAAAATTGACTTGAAAGGATTAATAAAACCGAATAGTCCTTCTCCAAAGAGGAGACAAGAAATGGCTGTCAGTAAGGTGTGCTTAAAAGACATTACACCGGAAATCATGACACCATTGTTTAGAACACCGGAGCCAGTTATGGAGTACATAACAAACATAAGTTCAAGAAAGGAAATCGTATCAGGAGGCAGATCAAAATAAACAAAAACGAATACAAAGCACTTTATATGCGGCTAGACTACAAAATCGTCCTTGTTGAGGGATTAATACAACTTCATTAATCTCATGTAAAATTACTGGCACATTATGGATTACAAAGATTATTCTAGTGATATACATAACGTAAAGATGAAAATCTAGTAAAGTATTTCATTCTTGCTTTCATTAATTGCTGAATTCATTTACCGCATGTCATTTTCACGCCATTGCAAAAAGTGTACGTTTGTTATGAATAGATATCTCTAATACATGTGAAATATTCCCTTTTTTAAGCGGGTATAATGTTTACAAATTTTAGTCACCACAAGAATTGTAATCCACAGAGCAGACGTTTGTCCGTTTTGCATATTTTCGATATTATATTGATGCAATTATATCGGCAAGAATTTTCGTTTTATTCTGTGCCTTAAAGCAGACGATAACAAATCACGTTCTCTCCGGACACCATTCAGGACAGATCTATTCTCAAGTAGCCTTCTGAGAAGGTAAGGCAGTGTTTCGTCTATACTGCCGTATGGAATCGATTTGTATACCAGATAACCCGATTTACCTGCAAAAAGAAAAAACAATAAAGATGTTATTAAAGATACATATACAAGAAATACGGACAAAGTTACAGCACATATATTTTTGAAATCAATCGTGCACTATGAAGATGAACATGCTACTAACGATAACTAAGACACAAATTATCTATATATCTACCAGTTAAAAGTATAGTACAATGCACGGAGATAGCTATCTTTGAAAATAACACATTTGCTTTTCCACTGTATCCATTGATCGTTGCTTAAACATTTGGCACGAAGCTTTAGTTTATAAATAAAGGAATCGGTGTTTTAATCGAGATTTTCATAAAGTTTATTGTGCAATGAAATTTCATGACGACCATGAAAAAATGAACATTAAATCAGATTGTGGCAATATCTAATTCGAGTTAAATATTCAGCCTTACAAATTTCAGTGTAAGAAATTATTATTTATAAACAGTTTAAATCTATAAACTAATTTATATTTACAGTTAAGTTTTGAATACAAGTATCTATATTAGATATCGCCGATAATTACAATAAAGTCATTTTCTGCATTTCTGTTCTGTGGTGAAAAGAAGTAATTTCATTATTTAGATACAAAACTTAAGAATAATAGGGTTTTACCTCATTTTTACAACAAGACTACTAGTTTGAGCCAATATAGAAGAAAGAACGGCACTCGAGGTCAACATTTACATGCAAACATTAACATAAATTTGTGACTTGTTTGTTTGTTTTTTGCTTTATCAGTGACGGATCCAGGGGGGGCATAAGGGGCGTACGCCCATCCACCCCCTTTAAAAAAGGAAAAAAAAAGAGAACAGGGAGGGTAACAACAACATACATTAATGCATTAACGGTACTAATTCGTTTGTTATATCTCTGTTGTATACTGTACCAAATGTAGGTTACTGAACACTATAAAAACCTTATGTTAAATAAATTCATTTTGATGCGTGTAAATTGCGAGAATGCAGGATTTTGAACAATTTTTTCGAGAGCTTCTGTGGGCCTTAAGCGGCCCAAGACCTCCCTGCCGTAAATGCGCCTCTCCGAGGCGCATGAGGACCACTCCGTGGCCCTTCTTTTCCGATATCCCCTTTTACGCCCCCTTTTCGAAAATCCTGTATCCGCCCCTGTTTATAATTATGCATCCTGCCTCTTTTTGAGAGGACTCCGCCTGTCTAGCTTGACACAGACCCAGGTGCTGTAACTCATTGGTTTTAGTGAGTGAGTAAAAACACAGGTAGCGTACTCTGGACGATGGAAAACACTTTACTCACACCATTAATTGTATTCAGTGTGTGCGTTCGAACAGAACATTTTTCTGACGTTGATTATTGATAAACTAATCAAAGTTTTCCAATTTCAGCTTCAGTGTGAGAATTGGGTCTTAAAATGTTGCAAATGAATTTTGCAAGTAAGTTTAGCGAATGCAATTTACAACTAAATAACGTTCTTATAGTGCATTGGGCTATCACACTTGATGGTTTCTTTATTTGAACGATGTTTAACGCCTATTTCAGCAATTTTCCAGCTATGTCATGGCGTCCAGTGTTTTTGGGGGAGGAAGCCGTAGTACCCGGAGAGAACTCCTGACCTTCGGTAGGAAAACTAACTGGCAATCAATTTCAATTAGGACTGGAGTCGGCTATACTCTGCCCGCAATGAGACTCGAAATAGACACCTCACTGTTGGCAAACCAGGTGATCAATACTATTGTTTTTGTTTGTTTGAATAATGTTTAACGCCATTTTCAGCAATTTTCCAGCTATATCATGGCGTCCAAATTTATTGTACCCGGAGATAACCCCGACCTGCGGCAGGAAAACTAGCAATCTATGTCCATTAAGATTGGAATCGAGTACACCCTGCCAGCCGTGAGAATAGAACCCGCAATCTCAGTGTTGCCATTAAATCTGCATGAGTTTATGTTTATGCTTGGTTTATGTCTCCACTTATTATAAGTATGTTAAACAATGGTAGTAGTGTCATTTGCATTCAATATAAATACTATGGTGCTTAATAGTATTAAACCAAACAAGTATTATACCACTCGAATTACCAGACAAATAAGAACATGTCCTTACCCAGAGCATATGAGATCTGATCACCCATTCCATCTATCTGTCCGAAAACAACCGTTCCATCTCTTTTGTCAATGCCCAGTTCTTTCATTCTGCAAATGGTCTTGTATAAACGTATGCGACTTAACACAAAGTATTATAGTTTTAACCGAGCTTAATACATGCAATTTTGATAAACGTTTTCCGTTGCGAATAGAAGGCAAATACAAGCAAACAAAATTGTACATGAGTGACAATTGTAAATGTTTGGAATAAACGGGTTGTTAAGGTGATTTAGGTATGTAAACCTGTCTATTGCTTTTATCTCGTGTGCATTTACTAGACTTATGCAATTAACTTGAGCATGACTTTGTGAAGGAGAGCTGCTTAATTTTCCAGAACTATTGCTTTCATTCATTATTGTGGTGATCGCCTGTGAACGATCTTCAAAACATTGACAAAAATATATTGCTTCCACATTATCATTGCTTAACATTACATTGAAATTGGATGAGAAGACGTCGAAGTTTATGCTATAAAAGTGAATGATATACACATATATTTACATATACGCTCGTTTGAAATAATAGAAGTTTTTGATAAAAAAAATGTATTGAAATGTTTACGTTGTTAAAAGTAATCGTGTGAGCATTTCCGAAAACTCTGCAGTCTCACCAGACACATTGAATCATTACTTGAAAACAAAAAAGTTATTTACTGATTCAGCTTTAAATATAAAATCTCAAAACGCTTAAGAGTTATATTGACCAAACGTTTTACCTATTTGCGGCATGCAACACCGTGCTCTCGTTGTGGGAAGCCACAATAGTCCTGACTTTTTGTTTTGATTTTACAGTCTCCTGTAACATAATTTCCAGTGATTTGTGGTACATATCACTTGTGTCTTCATATGTATCATTTACAGGGCATGGATATCCATGTTTGGCCGCAAGCATTCTTTCTTTTGTCATGTATGCACCTCGCACTAGTTTGGCTGAAAATCCAAGACCCTGAGATCTAATGTACTTAATATCAGATGCCAACAAATTGTTGGTCCCCTACAAAGATGATTTAACATATTAGAAAACAAAAGCAAAACTAATTTGTGTATATATATATTTTCCATGTATATGTGAAACATAAGTTTCTCTTAAATTTACCTTTTAAAGAGTTTCTATTTTGAAAACTGAAATGTAGATTTCTTTACCAAACTTACGCATATGTTGAATTTGTATTTTAAAAAATTACTTCTGGGAACATTGTTTCATGTGGTTGTAAGCTGTTCAAAACAATAAATATATTTTCCAGTCGTCTTGTAAATATGTATTTTTTGAGTTTCGCTTTTCAGTTTTTTATTAGGGAGCCGGTTTACCTGTAGAAACCCCGACTTTGGCAAACTAGTAATCCATGTAAAATATAAGATTGGAGTCGATCACAACCTACATTAGTGTTCACAGGCACGTGATCAATAGTAGATGACTAACTACCATAACCACTCGGCCGCAACAACAAAAACAACAAGGTTATATAAGTAACTGCAATTATAAAAACGCTCACCGCTTTATAGTTCGCCATTAATGTGAATGATACACTTACAGGTACATTTAGAAAATTCCGATATGTAACAGCAACGATAGGCTTGTATATAAATACCTATATATGTTCATATCCGTAGATATGGAAATTTTAACACCGGAAGTGCCCCGATTACGGTTTTAGTCAGAATGGTTTTAGTGGATTTTCAGATAGTTTAATAGTTGTAAACGTAATATAAGGATTATTTTTTTTCTTAGATCTACTTTTCTGTATGCAAAGCTAATCAATTCGCCTTTTGAACTATGAAAGCATCTTACGTAATAAGATGAGACTCATGGTTAAATCAACACCCGGGTATATTGGTTTTTGAAAAGACGTCTCACTGACCAACAAATTCGAGGAATAATCCTGATATTGGGTATAATAACAGCTAATGTCATCGTAACCATTAGTTATACGATATGTGTTGTAGGTTTCTATCTATAAACTTATACATGTGTTAGTTCACCATCATTGCCAATGTCACCATCACCTTTAGATAATTCTGATAAGTATAAGCAACGATAGGCTTGTCCATGTTGTAGTTCATCATCATAGCTAATGTTAGCAGATTTAGAGCTGGATTCATGTATGTGTATTCTGCATCCACCATTAGCCATATACCCTTTTCTTTCCCTGTCTAATAAAAAATAAAAAGCCATCATGCAACAAATTGTTGTCAAATAATATCGTAGCCACATTAAAACAAATTCTGGTATGTTAGTTGCCGTGATGCAAAAATGTTTGTGTGAAAATCTTTTACAAACAAAGCATTGTAGTGCAATGTAATTTTTGTCACGTGATTATATTTTTTTTGTTTTAATCGTACACCAACACCTGAAACTGTTCATGCAATAAATTTGTAAAGCTGATTTCAATGTAAAGTATCACGTGGAAACATTACATTCTAATATCTTGGGAGAAATGTGACTTATTACGAGTATTGCTAGCAGGAATAACAGCAATTTATTGCTCTTCACGTTCTTACATGATATCACCGTTAATGTTTTATATGGCTTACCTGGAAGACGGTTCTTAGTCTGTTCAAACCTGCTTCTAATTGTTTGTGCTCCTCAGAACTCATGTGTTTTACATGTGGCTGCAAAAGTGAAAAAGATCCATTTGTACAAAATATAACAGATGTTGGTTGTAGAGAGACAGGGTTACACTATGAGATATCACCGCTTCTAAATGTTGATACTGTGGTTCTGGAAAGTGGGAAAATAAATAAATATAGGATTGTTGCCGTATGTGTTGTAATATAAGCTGACAATAAAGTGTTTCGCAATACTATATTTAGACATTTGTCTCACTCAATTAACGCTAGTTAGTTTGTAGTCTGTCTGTTGCCAAGATGGTTATAAAAAGTTTTTTTTATTTATCCCAACTTTATTTTGTTCCGATTCTGAGATATTACTAGATTTGAAGGCACGAAAAAATATTAATGTCTGAAAACCGATTACTGCATACCGAGTCTGTGTTATTTGTGTGTGTACTTTTTGGTCCATTCGATTTCTATTTGCTTGCATTTTTATCTTTTTTTTTAGAGTATTGTACCAACAACATCCACTGGGAAGATTATGTTCATGACTTTCATACCCCTTCCTTAAAATCCTAATTAAGAATTAAGAATTTGGCGCTGAGTGACGCAATTTCGCAAAAGAACATTCCTATTCTATCGAACGAATAACGTAACTGTGTAATTTAGAACAAATAACAATGTAATAAGTTAATTAGTAAAATACCATTTTATTTGTTCGAAAATAAGATGCGAATTGTTCCACTGTATCTTTGTTATTTTCACTAGGTTTCGGGCAATATGTTGACAACTTTGTCTGCAATATACAATTAAAAAAGCATTACAGTAAATAGGTGAAAACAAGAGTGTCATTGTAATTCAATGTTATTCAATGGTTGGTGTATTTGAAAACCGTAGTCGACTAATTCGGCTTATGAATAAAGTCACTGCTGTATAAAGCTTGAGCGTTCATCTTAAACTTTACTACCAGGAAAACACTCTAATCAAATTATTTAAATTATATGTATTTTAACTATTGGGGAATAAAATTTATCGAAGGTGGCTAACCGCTTTAACAAATTGTAAAGTTCCCGCAATTTTTTTTTACAATTTATGCAGTAGTGCTCTTCCTTTGTGTGATTCGAGGTATTCAGCATGAAGAGAAGCAATCTGACGGAGACAGACGATTGAATAAACAACGTGAAGCATATCTGACGCCTGAAATATCATGTTTTTTTTTTACAAATTAGATATTTGTGCAAATACATAATTTGCCTCTTTGGTGGAAGAAAACTATTAAGTGCAAGAAAAGTTTGTACAATTTTCAAATACACGGCGATAAATGTTTATTATTAGCAGTCATAATAATTAAATGTAAACAATCGTTTATTACTAGTGTCAAGCCATCCACAGTAAAAATCCCACAATTAAGCTTATGTCGTAATACAATGGGTGTTTTTGGATACATTCGCGCGAACGTCGAAGAGGACTGACTTAATTGACAGATTTGGATCTTTTGTAATTAGGTCTATGTCGAGGTGCATATTTTGTACCATAATTCTAAAGATAAACAACAAATTTTATATATAGACATACAGAGACTTACGCAAATATTTCCGGGAACCAGGGCTGTCAATTTGACCTGCATCATTGGTATTGAATCATTGAGATCGGACACTATACCTAGACAGATTATCGTTTTTGCCATGTTCAGGTCGAACTGACGTTCAAACTCTCTAGAAAGAAAAATATCAAGATAAATCGACATTTAAGCAGATAATGGCATTTTCCCTGTTAAAAAGGCAGGGACGTAGTTAAAATTTAGCTCTGTAAAAATATATATATATATATTTTTCGAATTTAGGGAAATGTATATACCTGTATGAGTATTTGAACATTATATATAATTATTTCATTAATATTATCATGTTGATACTTCCATAATTTTGGGGGACAATAATTGTATTTTGCATACACATGCACAGTATGAGGATTGCTAGCTACAAACATATCTTATCATGCATTTGTTCCAGTAGTTTTAGATCAGATCTAAATGCGACGCAGACAGCTTTATTTAAGATCTTTCTTTCTTGAAAGCAACAACGATGCAGTTGAGCAATAAATTCAATGACACACAACATCATGCACTTCTCCTTTTTGTAACGAATGTTATAATATAAACATAAAAATAAACTTTCGACTGAATCTTATAACATACTCAATATTAGTCTGTTTCCCGACATCATCTTCCATGGGGACTGCCAACAATGGACCTATCCCGCCTTTTTGTAGGGACTTTACCTTAACCATCAATTCATCGAGACTATTTCCACCAATAAACTGCCCATAAATTGTTTTCTTCTGAGCTGCTGTATACAGCTTGTCCCCTAATATTCTTTTTGATAAGGTCATTAGCTGAAACACCCACAAACATAGGATTTGTTAAAACAAAAACTAACAAAAAAGAGAAAATAAATATCGCATTATGTTCTATCTGTTCAACCAAATATGTAAATGACTGTAACGTCACTTGGTATGCTTTGTTAATGATTCTTATTTAGGCTAATACCAGAAACCTGATAGACAAACTCGAGTTAGGATATACATTTATATCAAATGCCACTGAAGAATTGATGACATGCATCTTAGCCTTTTATCAGAGAGCCTGTCAAGTTTGTATATGTGATAAACTTAAAGTGAATAGATTGTTTTTGTTTGTTTGTTTGAACGGTGCCTAACGCCACTTTCAGCAATTTGTCAGCTATATCATGGCGTCCAGTTTTAATTGGTGAGGAAGCCGGAGTATGTATATATCCGGAGAAACCACCCGAACTTTGGTAGGAAAACTGGCAATCATTGTCAATTAAGAAAACGTGAATAGGGAACATGAGCGACGGTTAAGATAAACTCACTGAAGTTTGAGGGTAGAACTTCGCTAACTAGTTTGTACTCCAGCGGTACATGACAGTCAAAAGTTTAAAGGATAATTTCGTTAATTTATTTCAATATTACTTCAAAACAATAGAAGAGCTACAAAGAAAAAAATAGTGTGTGTTTTTTCTATTTATTCTCTATCGGTTTTCAACAACCTAGCTGACTCAAGTGTGGCTCAGGTCGGTTTTAAGCGCTTAACAAAATAAATTCGGATTATAATTATTATGTCGCAGGTATCTGGGCCCAGCGCCATAAACATTTTCTTTGCTGAGAACTTTTTTATTCTCAATTTCATCCAATCAAATCTATCCTTTTCCTTGTCATGGTAGTTGAGTAAATTTTCATGCTGAGCAAATTTTTTTTACTCAAGTAGGTTTTATGGGGCTTGGCCCAGTTTGTGTGTTTAAATGTGTTTTAGCTATATTATTGTGTCCAGTGTTTTAGGGAGGAAGCCGGAGAACCTGGTGCAAACCATCAACCGTTGGCACCCAGATGATCATAAGTGAATGGAAACTATAAACATGTAGTCATGTCGGCCTGTACAGTAATAATGAATCTACTTAGATTCGCAGATGTAAATAAGTTCATGTATTATCTTATAAAATGGGTAACAGAAATATTTAAGACACATTATTTTTCCAAATTAATATACATATGTATTGTAATTTGTAGCGGATGCTGAAGAATTCGAATTTTTGCCCGATTAATGACAAAATAGTTTATTGAATAAAATGTATTAGCCTAATGAGAAAACTTTAGGTCCTTAAGTAAAAACATTGTTATTAAACCATAGTTATTTTCGGTGACTGTTCACGCATAACCGCTTTGGCTATACTTTTCAACCTAAATGCTCAATTTGATATGCATTATTTTACCGAATATGTATAAACATGATATACATACAGTAGATAATGTAAGACAAACATGAGATGAAATAAAAGTTCTGCTCTAAAAATCTTGCTTTTAATACATAGCATATCTCTAAGTATGAAAATTATAAGTTTAGATAGTATTAACAGTTAACATTTTTCACAAAATAAAACGTCCAATAGATAGACGTTTCGCATTAATTTAGCCACTTTTCAACTGTCAACACAATTTGAAATTAATATACAAAGTAAAACCATGAAAACAAAACAAATTAAAATTAAATTAATTCTTTAGCAACAAGTCTTAAGTCTTGATGACCGCAAAATGTCGAACTGAGCTGTTACCAAGTTGCTGTAAAACACAAAAACACTTACCTTCTCTCCATTATTCACCAGTGTGTCGAATGAGCAGAGTTTCAGGACAAACAAGGCCCGAATAAGTTCTGATGTGCTCTTAAATTCAAAAACTGATTTATAATCATCAAAAGTAATAAGTCCAGATGAGGTTTCTCTCTTTGAGTTGTTACTTGTTGTTGTCTCAGTAGCTAAAACATGTTGAAAAAGCCGTGGGGAAACAAACAGTTGCAATGTTTTCTTCCGTATTATTAAAGCAGCAGACGACATGTGTCTTGCTTTTGAAGAATACATTGTATAAGCCGGTCGTAAAAGAGAACGTACTTTCATCAGGAAGAAAATAACATTTTTGATGAAAAATTTCACGGTTAAATAAATTCTGTGTAAACAAAACGTTTTGTTGTTTATTAAAGAGTGTTCAGTCTAGTCTAATCCAGTTAAGATTATGTAAACAGAGGTTAATTTTGTACTATGCAATTCAACATTATAAAAATATGTTCTTACCAGAATAATATATACATCTACTTGTATTTCATCATGACAGTTGTTTAATTTGACAGGATGTAGAATACAAGAACAACGATGACATAGAACTCGTGGTATTAGTCTATACATGTAGTTGATTATGAAAAGGCAATTCTGTTTCTGTTTCTGTTTCTGTTTCTCAAAAGTGGCTCACTAATGAGCATTAATTATTTGTATTTTTAATTGTGCGTATGCAGTGTTCTAGAAATGTTAATTCCAATAATGAAAATCCTATATCGCGAATAAAATGTACTCGAAAAAATAAAAAAAACTAGTGATTTTGTCAGCTCTATATTTCACCTCAATATTGTTTGGAGTCCAATACAGAGTGGTATGATTTTACGCTTAATATATTTTTGTTAATACATATTTACTTGTTTCTGTTCAAGATATCCCCCAAATCATTTGGAAAGATTTGATAAACGGTCAGAAAAAAAATTAGTAGTTCTCTCGATTAAGTGATGAAATAACACGTTTACTGATTACTTGGAATGCGACTTATGTGTCTGTTTGAGAATTGTCCTAACCGCAACATGTACTTTCTCCTTCCTGTTAATTAGCAGCCTAAGCAGTCAGTGTGGTATTCTTATATTCAGGAAAAATGAAGTTACCAGTTAATAAGGTATAAATCAGGTCTTTTGTGTATATTTAATTTTTGCTACAAGACTTTTGTTGGATACTTAGCATTGAACCCTTTCGGAAAACCACATTCTTTATAACACCAATTCATATCTAAATTTTGTTCATATCAATTTGTCTGGGATCACACTGTGAGGGTTCTTATTGCCCGACATACATAGCTGCCAAGTGCGTCCAGAGAAGGCGGATGGGAAAGGCCCTCTTGTTGACAATTGTCAAGATTAATACTGGAAGCCTAGCCGCCGACTGTAGTTGGGGGCGAGAAGTAAGTGCCATATTTCCTGCACCATAAAACCTCTTTTGTAGATATAGAAAAAAATATGCTAATTGAAGTCATTACAAAATATTTTCTCCCCTATTCACTACTTTGAGGGTTGTTGTCAAAATTGTATTCCAGTTGGACCATCTCTTTATTTCCCCGTCGATTTATTGTGTGTTAACTTCTCCTAATCTGGAAAAACACTGAAATACTGCTGGCTACCTAAAGCGCGTTAACCAAACATTAATTCAATCGATTGTTTTGCAACTACGGTTTACTTTTTGAGCAATCTGCGGGACTGACACGAAAAAGAAAATTACTTCTGTTATTTTACAAACTTTAACGAAATGTTAAGATGTCTTGACAGTCACTTATAAGTAAACTTGCGCATTGCTTATATTAAGTGAGCTACCACTTCATTTATTTGCATCAATATAAAAGTCTCAAGATTTTACAGGACATATTATACCGATAAACGATTTTAAAAACTGTCCTGCTATATCATAATATTTCTTTAAAAATGTGAAGGACGATTGCACATATATGTGTCATACATTACGACCTGTATTATATAATACATAATACACTATCAGAAACACTATCTGTAGTATGATTTGTCTTTAAAAATATAAGTATTCGGTGTCATGGACGATGCATTATTTAACATTATTGACTTAATTTACAAACCAATGTCCAGTAGAAATAAAATTAGCAGAAAAACCTTACGACAATCATATGTAGGTTTACATATTCATACATCTACAGAGGTTGTACACAATATTTTTTAATATTTACGATCAGTAAGCCCGTTATAATGTTGGTGACCCGTCAGTAAGTACACCGCTGGAGACAGTCAGTATTTTTGCTGTTGATTACCGTTAATAATGTTGGTTACCTGTGTATACTCTTTGTGACCGGTCAGTTATTACACTGTGGTTACTTGTGTATGCTATTGGTTGCTGGTGTGTGTTGTAGGTGACCGCCAGTAAGTACAATGTTGGGTACTATTGTATTCTGTTGGTTATTGTTGATGACTATTCAGTGAGTATACTGTTGGTAACCGGTCATTTAGTACTCTGTTGGTACCGGTACTTTCTTGTGATACTTCTGAATACCAGGTTGTACTAATGGTGACCGGTCAGAAGGATACTACTTACACAATAGGGACTTATACTGACGACAATACCACGAAATTCTGACTGTCCAAGGTCCATAACATTGGGCGGCGCGCGGGCTGTTCAAACATACTTTTACCAAGCTCCATCAATCCTCATATTCATCTCGTGTAACTGATACATGGAGGAATAAGATGTCGCTTAGCCACATGTTAAAATCAAGGCCCTTGGTATACGAATGTCCTATATAGTTAACGACTAATGTCGTATTAATACTTGTAATGTGTATTGCACACTTTTAACAGTATGTGGCTTCTTTTGAGAAGCATATATACCGACTGGGTTTAAAGTTTGCGAGATAAATAAGTACACTTGGCTCGAATATTTGTTTATAAATCTGATCTTGTTTACTATATATAGTCTCATGGCTGTAGGTGGCACAGTTCAAATGTATACTGTCGATCTCTGAAAAAAATGAAATCAATAAGCTACGATCAATCTGACATGATCACAATAATCACCTCCGTTTTGTACATTTTACGCAAAATTTACATTGAACAAAATTGCGGTTCTCAACAGGCAAAATACCAGCATTTTTAATTCATTTTAATATAGACGTTCAGTGAAAAATACATGTTACGCAAAAATCCCTATTTTCCGAAATACAATAGCTACTTCCCTTTTGCAAGAGTTGTCTGTCATAACAGCAGGTATTAAGTATTTAACAGATAGGGAAAATCACGTTTTTTTTAAATAATGTCTGTGGACTGACTCTTCCAGTACAACTAAAAGAACTGCAGAATTAGTTTGCATATAATAAATTTTACAAAATGCTTTGCTATATGTGAATAAACAAATATTTTAGAAAAACTGCTTTTTACCAGGAACCTATAAATCAATTGAAAATATGCAGAACTTCTGAAAAAAATTTGCTCCGAGAAAAATCGACTGACAGATAAAACCTCACATTTCAAATAATAATAATAAATGTAAAAGTCAAATGAAAACGATAAATATAAACGTGAAATGGAGGTTTTATGTTATAGAACTATACCGCAACCAGTAAAGATGAGTGAGCGTTAACTCATCTAAACTCTATGTTCTTAACCTGAAATCCACCATTTACAGAAGAATAGAATACCCTTACACGTGGCATCGCCTATCCACAGTTGGACTAATTTCCTTCAGTAAGTTCTAACATAGGTATCAACTGCAACAAGAATTTAATCACACAGATCTGAGACAGAGGACAGATTTTGTAAAATATGGTACACAAATTGCAGCATTTAAATAGGTCCGACAACAGTCTCCCTGCATTTACTTCACAACTAAGGCAAATGTCAACCTTATACAGTTTAGCTTGGCGTTTTCTGTGTTTTAATATATGTGTTTACACTGTTCTTTAATTTTGGCAAAAAGGTTTTCACATGGTGCACAACTTATTTAACTTTAAACATGAAATTGGAAATACTTGTTCTGCAAACAAGTCGTTCTTACAGGTTTGAACCGCGAACACATAACATACATACTGATAAAAGTTGTCCTGTGTGCTAGACACGCCTCGTATGACAAAGTTGCTTGGCGTGAGGATGGAGAAGGCCCAGTCGTAGTGAGTGGTAGGCAGCTTGTAACACTGATTTAAGGTTGTGGCTATAAAGACACCAACACATAGTATATTGATCAAAGTCTTTGATTTCAGGAAGTCTTAAACTTCTAATTATATCTTAGTATATATTTTTTATTTTGTGCAGAATAGTTTTAACCAACGTTGATTAAATGAACTTATTACTTTTTATTTTCAAGTTACTTGCAGCTTACTCTTCAGTGCGCGATTCATTTGTATTCTAACATCGCTAGAATTCTGCGCAAAAGTATTAAATTCTAAATCTAAAGATTTCAAATTAGGCATAAACAATACTATATTCATGGAAAACTCCATTTAATTTAAACATTTATTTTAGCAAAACAAAGTGAAACTACCTGGTAGTGAACAACAATAATACTTCCATCTTCGATCTTCTGATGCGTTGTCATGGTAACTGCTCAGACCACTCAGGAATGAATTGTTGGGACATGTGAAATCAAAATTCTGGTCAAAATCATTAACATAATCTGTGAGATGAAACAAAGGGTCCACATTTTAATTTTATTTTAATGCACGTTTTGACAATCTTTTAGTTTTGTGAACACGAAGCCAGGTATTTAGAAGTCTCATTTGTGAAATCTTTTGAAATAAGTGATTTCCTCCTACTGCATATGTTAACAAGTGTGGATTGAATTGCTCAGGCAATACTTAGTCCATTACCGGCAAATAAACTTGTCTAATTCCAAGGGCCATAATTTCGTAAAATTTTTTTTAGATCGGCACGACATTTAAACTTTATCCGTGTATCACATATCGAATTTCAGCTAAATATCTAAATATTCTAAGAATTTAGAAAAAAATGTCCAGTAAACTTCTATTTTTAAGAAATTTTCTGAAGGCAAGAGGTCATAATTTCGTCCAAAATTATTGGACCGAAACGATATTCGAACATGATCTGCAACTCATTATGGTTGACACGCGTACCAACTATCAGTTTAACATCTACAAGCGTTTAGAAAAAAGACCGGAAAACGAACGTATGACGGACTGACAGACGTAGTCCCCTTGGTCGAACCCGGTAGAGGACTAATGACTGAAAACGATCGATAATTATAAAAATAAAGCATCTCCGCTTAAGAACACAATTGATTAATTTAAAAAGTAGTAAAAAGTAAAAAAAGGAACTACTGTCCTATACCTTTAATTTCACATTCCGCTATATTGATTATGTTTTGTCCCTAAACAATTTTAAATTCGATGATTATTTGCATTTTATCTACCGTAGCAAGCTTTAGGTTATAGACACCACCACTGTGGTCTTTAGACGCTTACGTATGGTATGTACTTTTCACTTATACATTATTCTAGATTCTGCGGTCGGTATTCAGATTTTCTACACCGGTCACCTCCTTTGACTACTTAAACAAAGGTTTGTTGTAACTAGGTTGATGTTATCCCTTGCTATTAAAATGAATTGAATGATCGTTATTGGAAATTAATTCCTCAAATATGATCAGACATTTTCGCTAAGCATATTTCCTGGATTTGACTTTTTCCCAGACATGACAATGTGTAACTCAATGGGTGGCTAGTTAAACCAGGCACTGCCGGAGCATTTGATTGCACCTATGGTTTTTATTGGGTTTGGGTTACTGACGTTTTTGTGTTTTGTGTTTTTATTGTTTTATATTTTTGTCTTAATCTTTATTTGTTATGTAATAGTCCTCTGATTTTCGGCTGTTGTTGTTTAGTCTGTTTCCTTCCTATTTTGTTTATTACAATCGCAATAATGCTTCCCAACGTTAATGTGAACTCTCTAATTTGTACCTGTCCAGTGACATCCGGTTAGTGCTTTGCCCATTGCACGACATGATATTGCAAATACCCGATCCTCAAAAAAGTTGTCATGCTTGCTCTCTATCTCTTCGATGGCCATTCCGTCAGGACACGTGTAGTCAAGTGGTTGATCCATAGCATTCATCCATCCATGTACGGCTCCAAAGAACAGGAATAGACATCGTAAGAAAACGTTTATACATGTACCCATCTCAGGAAATTTCCTTGACAATATCTATAATAAATTTACATAAATATAGCGAGACATTTCGAAAAAGTACCCCAAAATTGGTTTTACGTGTAATATGTAATTAACCGTGTTAGTTAATTTTTAAGTTTAAGTTAATAGTTTAATCAGGAACCTATAAATCAAATTAGTTATACTAGTCCCAGGTTTAATTTACCGACCTATTTGCAACTAACAAATTGAATGTACATGTAATTTCCTCTTGTGTCATGTTGAAAGTCTGTATAAGTTAGCTGGTTAACGCATGCGTTGTGGAAAAGCACATAATCAATTGTTTCAACATTTACAAGAAACTTGTATTTACTTAGACAATGTTGGTATTATTTCGCTGTGAGAACAATTTAAAAAATAAAAAATTGATCCTTATTAACGTGCATTTACTGTTTTAGAAGGGTTTTCTATCTGTTTCTGGAGATCTTGGTATCTGTAGTTCTCTTAGGTACGTTTTATTGCAAAGGAAATTACCGTAAATTTATTAGAAAATAACGAACGAGACTTACGTTATTAAACACAGCTTGAACTAAAGTATTCCAGTGTCTAGTTATCGGACATTACGAAGCCATTGTCTTATCTATATACCTCACGTTAAAGTGTGTCTGTAAATTGGAATTATATTTAAAGTGAGAAAACCAAAACACTTAAAATTCAAAATAGTGTACGAAACGCATGCGTTTTCATATGTTCGATCTCTTCTTATTATCTCTTAATGATATATAATTGTTGTAAGTGATAAAATGGCTAATTTAATAGAATTAAAGAAAATATTTTAATTACAGTTTTTCGTATTTGTTAAATCCTTCAAGCTTTAAAATACATTTTTTGTCCGGATCTAATAAGAAGAAGTAAAGATGTACATAATTGTATATTAATGCGCGCTTCTCGGTAGTATGAATAGATCGTTTCAATTTTTATTTTTGGATTATTTTACTATCTATAAGGTAAGCCTAGTATTTTTATTAATGCATTCTATTCTTGACATAATAAAATGTATATACTTGCGTTTCTTTTAAAAATTAGTTATTTAATTTGATAAGAAAAACGCATTTAAAAATTTTGTTATGTTATATTACGTAATGTATTTCATTGCTTCAATTGTATTTCTTGGATTATTTCGTGATTTATATGTCAAGCTTCGTAACTTTTTATGCATTCTTATTTTAACATGATAAAGTGTATATTTTTCGGTTTCTGTTATAAGTTACTTAGATAATTAATAAAAGTGCATTTTTAGATTTTGTTTAACGCGTTTCTGACCACTCATCCAGAAAACTTATTTCTGGATTATTTCATAATTTATAAGGTAGAGAATGGAACCTTTACGCAGAAAATTAGTCATCTTGAACATTAAATTTAATTTCCTTGGGTTTTGTTTATTGACGGTTTCGAAATCCCAAACTCTCGTAAACGATTCGTGTGTGGTAGTGGTGGTTTTAGGGAGGGGGCAGAAACATTTCTGTGATGTCATTGTATATTAGATGCGCCTTGTCATCAACAGTTTATATTGTTGAAAACTATTCTGTTAAAATCTGCGGAAGATACACTTGGTCTTTCAGAACAAACAACAATTAAAGATTTTAATGAAAATAAGGACCATAGAAAACTATGGTTTAATCATGAATGTAAACTCGCTAGAAAAAATTTTAGAAGAGCACAAAGATTATATAAAAAATATGGTTCTAATTTATTCGAAACTATACTTAAACTGGCTGAATCAAAGTATAAGAAAGTAATGGACAATAATATAACCAGGTTTAACAGAGAAATGCAAGAAAAAATGAGAATCATGAGACTTAAAAGACCATTAGATTTTGGGAGAATTTTCCGTCAACAAAAAAGAGAAAATACTACTATTTCTATGGATACATTATTCAATTTCTTCAAAGATATTAATAAAAACCATTATGAAATTTGCAATGATTTTAATATTCTGAATGAAATTAACAGAGAAGAAGATAATTTAAATGACATTTTGAATGTTACAATAGCAAAAGAAGAAATATATAAGGCTATAAGGTATGCAAAAAATAATAAAGCGCCCGGGGATGATAATGTTATAAATGAGCATATAAGTGCAGCATTTAATCGTATGAGTGACATATTTGTTCTGATATTTAATTTAATTTTTGATACTGGAATTGTACCCGAAGCATGGTTAAATGGTATAGTAGTTCCTATTTATAAACAAAAAGGGGATAAACTAGAGCCAAAAAATTATAGACCAATAACGTTGCTTTCTTGTATAGGATTATTATGTAAAATTCTTATTTTTTCAAAGGGTAGACATTCTAGAAACCTTAAGTTTTACTTATATGGTAAAAAGATTGAAATTGTCAAAGTTATAAATATTTAGGTGTATTTTGCTAGAAGTGGATCTTTTTTAACGTAAATATCTTAAAGAACAAGCTACTAAAGCCATGTATGGACTGTTACAAAATTGTAGAAGAAATAATTTATCTATAGATTGCCAACTAGACATGTTTGATAGAATGATTTTACCTATATTATTATATGGGTCAGAAATCTGGGGCTTTGAAAATATTGATATTCTAGAAAAAGTTCATCTACGTTTTTGTAAGACTATTCTCAAGCTGAAAAATACAACACCAAACAGTATAATCTATGGAGAACTAGGCAAATTTCCAATAGCGCTCAAATTTTGGTGTAGACTTATGAATGACAATAAAAACAAAGTTTCTTCAATTCTATGTAAGTTAGTAAATATTCATTTTAACAACTATGGTCATGAAAGCAAGTGGGTATTATTTGTTAAAAACATTTTGGATAATTGTGGCTTATCGAATTTATGGAGGGATCCAAATCAATATCCAACAGGAATGGATAGAAAAATGTGTTGAGTTAAGGTTAAAAGACCAATTTGTACAAGAGTGGTCTTCAGACATTTTTAATTCGTCAAAAACAGCTTGCTATAGGATATTTAAAACTGAATTTGAGTTCGAAAAATACCTTTCACTTTTACAATCTAATTTAATGTTTAGTTTATTTAAATTTAGATGTTGCTCTCATAAGCTACCAATTGAAGTAGGCCGATGGAAAAACGTGCCAAGACAAGAACGAACTTGTAATTTATGTAGCTCAGGTGAAATTGGAGATGAATATCATTATGTTATGTTATGTAACTCTTTTAGTAAAGAATGAAATCAGTATTTGCCAAAATATTGTCAATTAAGACCAAATGTTATGAAATTTAATTCATTATTTTCGTCAATGGACATTACAGTTCTCATGAAATTAGCCAAATTTACACAAATTGTCATGTCATAGGTCGTTCCTCCTGGTTAGCTTAGTAAATGAATATTGTAACTTGATTTGTATCACACATGCATTGTTTGTTATGAATTTATTTGTAAATTCTCTGTAACAAAATGTTTATGAGAAATAAAGTATTCGTATTCGTATTCGAGAAAGCGCTCGTTAATATGCAATTATGTACATCTTTACTCCTTCTTATTAGATCAGGACAAAAAAAAATGTATTTTAAAGCTTGAAGGATTTAACAAATACGAAAAACTGTAATTGAATTATTTTCTTTAATATTAAATAAGCCATTTTATCACTTACAACATGAACTATATTGTAGAGTATGGTTTTTACCTTTTTGCTCAATTTACCCGAAAACAATTATATATCATTAACAGATAATAAGAAGAGATCGAACATATGAAAATAATGTACGTATTCCACTATAGGTCTATCAGTTACAATACATCAGCCTTAATTATCAATCTGGTATCTTAGTTAGAAAATAAAGATGTCACTAAGTAACTAAGTGATGAGCAAAAGACTATGTGAACGTTAACTGTTCTTATTTATCACATACTTATTGTAAATAAGTAAAAAATTTACTGTTTGATAAAACGCAAAAGGCCAAAATTTGATATTTTCCCAGATTGTCAAAGCGGACTCGTATCAAAATGTTATAGCTAATTCCGAAACTTATCACATGCCTTTCCCTAAATGGTATCAAATGCTTCGTATGCGAAAATCACCTGAATAGTTTACAAATATGGCGTTTAAAGGTGAAGCAGACGACCTGCAAAAAAGCGGAATTTGACAAAACTTGGATGTATTGAGTCAACGAAAAAAAAGCTTAAACACAAGAAGTAAAACCGTGAGTGATACATGTATATGAAACTTATTATTTTTGCGGCTCGACACTAATTAGGAGTACAGGAATAATTAAGATATTCAGGTATCAGAATTGGATATGTAATTTTTTAATGCATAAGCATATAATTAAAAGACCATTACGTGACATTTTTGATATCGTATGCATAAATAGCCCTCGGTTGATATTTTCCCTCGAGCCAGCGGCTCTTGGACTAATATCAAACCTAGGACTAATAATATACATGATATCAAAAATGTCATGTAATAATCTGTTATTGTAATGTTATTAAGTATTGGTATGGGGTTGCTGTCACCAATATATAAGAAAATCTATAACCCCCCCCCACCCCAATCTACTTAACATAAGATGATCACAAAAGAATAAATATAACAAGCTTAAAATTTAAAAAAATGATATGCCTAAACTATGATTGAAAATGAACTTTATAAACTTCGTTTAATTATGATCGAGCTCGGAATAGAAATCTGTGTTTCTCTTTCAAATTTCAAATAGAAATGCAGGAAAGACCTATTTGTTTTAATACATCAGAGAATACTTTGTTTAGCCATGTTGTTTGTGTCTTTTCGCAAGTACCATCAAATAATTACGAAGAATCATAACATATTATCGTCATTTAACGTTTAAGTATCACCACATAATTACAAAGCATCATCACATAATGAAGAAGTATCATCACATAAAGAAGAAGTATTCTCATATAATGAAAAACGTCTTCATAAGGCAGCTATGGCCTTCTATAGGATATAGCAATTGATATCTAATGATATCGTAAAGTGGACATTCTAGAAAATAATGTAAGGAGCATTGGAGAGAATGAGTGACTACAAATGATCCAAGATTAAATTTTGATGACTTCACAAGCAGCTTTGATTGTAAGAAATTATTTGACACAAGACATGCAAACGGTATTCGCCACTTCAAACACAAATACACCATCCCACTATATATACTGCAATTAACATAAAAAACAATAAAATAATGTCGTCTAAGGGACAACCACAAGCACAGCTTGGGTCGTTGGTTTAGTTTACTCCATTAGAGGATGGCAACGATGGCATAATCTGATCTAATCTGGTATGAAGAATATTTGTATTTCTGTTTCCTATTTGACAATATGATGAAACAATATAGTTTTCTCCTTTCAATTACATTTTAAAGCGAATAAAAATTGGTAATTCTTTTTGATCTGGAGGAAGAGAGTTCCGCAATCTAACTGTTGAGGATAAATAAGATTTTGAAAAGGTCTCAAGTCGACACAGTGGTATTCTGTAATCTAAACTATTTCTAAAATTATAATGTACAGCATCATTTAAAATATCTCTTAAATATGCACGAGCATTACCATTCCGGATTTTATACATAAGATTTAAATTTCGTCTATTACGTCTATTACTTAAAGAAGACCAACCTGCTTCAAAACTTTATTGGATCCTTATTGGAAAAGCAAGGAAGTCCTGTTACAATTCTAGCAGCTTCTTATTGTAAACGTTCATTTTTTACCTTGTTAGTGATTGAGCAATCATCCCAAATATTCCAGTAGAGGAAGAATATGCCTAGAGTAATAATGTTCAGGTTTGTTTTTGCAGAGAAGAACAAATATTTTAGAAGCATTTTTACAGATATTATCAATATTATAAGACCATTTTGTTATTTTGTGATATGGTTACTCCTAAATGTTTACCATTTCCCACTAAGGTAGTATTTTCTTCATTGAACGTGAGGTTCAGGGGTTAATGATTTGTGAAAGAATTTTTTTTAAAATGTTTTTGGGTTTAACTCAACTAACCATAATTTAGCCCATTCGTTAAGGAGGTCTAGATCTCTATTAATGTTCCTGTTTAGTGCCTAAACGCTAACAGGGGAATACATTAAAGAACTAGACGAATCGTCTGCAAAATGTCTAACTAAAGAGCAATTTCATCTGCAAAATCGTTTATAATCAATTAAAACAGCAAGGCCCAAAACTGACCCTGTGGTACACCCGATTGCAGATAGTACTTGCAGAAGGCGATTCCTTTGGTAGTCTTGAAGCCATGAGAAAAGATTCCCCTGAATTCTGAATTCCATAAGCCTTTAATTTTGCAATTAAACCTTTATGTCAGAGACAATGCCTTCGAAATGTCACAAAAGACAACACATGTTTTCCCTCATTTTCTTAAGATACACATATTTTATGTTTAAGTTCGATCAAGTGATAATATGTTGAATGTTATTAAGATACATATCCAGACTGAAATTTGAACAATACTTTGTTGTAAAAAATGTGGTTACATGTACACAACTGTTTCAAACACCTTTTCGACCCAGCTCAATAGTGCTAATAGCATCAGATTTATCATTTTTCGTTAAAAGGGCAAATACATTCCAACTACATGTATAGGAAAGTTGATGACGAATTCCATTCCCAGATCTTTACCAAGCTTTTAACTATCTACTTCTTCTGATGAAATTTCGTCAATGTCTCAGGTAAATGAAGTTCTTACAGGTAAATCTGGCACAGCTCTGTTCCTGAGTCAACTAATTCATACTTATAGCTATAAAATTAAAATAGTAGTATTACGTTTAAATAGATCAATAATTGACATATTCTGGATCAGTTCCAATATTTTACACATCTCCGCACACAATATAATGGCGCAATACACATGTAAGGTAAGCCAATATTTGTTTGAAAATGAAGCGAGTATTTAATATAAAGAAAGAAGTGTTTAATGTATTTTGAATTCTTCACTTCTAAACAAGAAATCCGATGAAACGAACAGTCTTTCCAAAAAACAACAAAATGATAAAAACGAAAATAGCTCTAAATACTAAAAATAGGAATTGACATTTTGTTTAAGAAGAATGTACATGTACCAATACATTTATTATATAAGACACAGTGTAACGGAAGATTTATAATAATTATGCGCCATTTATTTGTTTTTTTTTTAAAGAAATTGTTAATCACTTCCGGGTGCACGCGTATTACTTTGGCTTTTAATACACTAACAAACAACAATTAGTAGTAAAATAATCAATTTGTTTAAAGGAAAAGTCGGAAAGTTAAGGTTAGTTCACGCGCACTTGTTGCCACTCGCTGCGGCATCCAATCAGAACGCATGAACAAGAAGGTGAATGGTAACGATTTTTTGTTTCAGGCGCTCTGGGGAAAACTTGTCAGTGATATAATTTTTGTATTGTCAATCGTTTTGCTGCGCTCAACTCACGAACAACCATGAATTTTCAATCACGCGAGATCAACACGTCTTCCTATTTTTGCACTAGGTAAAGATGAAATAGTTTTGTCTAAGTAAACAAATCAATCAATCAATCAATCAATCAATCAATCAATCAATCGATGTCTTAAAAAATTGCCACCATTTTTTTAAATGTCTTTTTTAATGTTTCGTTTAGCTCTTCCGGTTTTAGACATAAGAGTATCCAACTGAAAAATATGGAGGATGATGAAAATGTATGCGACATTTGTAATGAAGATTTTAACACGGACAAATTTGAGCCACGAAAGCTTCCTTGTTGTCATACATACTGTTTACAATGTTTGGAGAAACTAATATCGCCAACGACTACTATAACGTGTCCAAATGACCGGTCAGTACATCAGCTGGGACACTTGGGTGTTTTTGGTTTGCCGGTGGATACCTCAAAACTGCCAGGTAAACATGCAGGCGACTTTGCAGTGAAACAACTAGAATTTTACGATTTTCTTCCCCAAATATAAACATGATTTATTTTTTACACTTACAGTTCTAAATAAAATTTCTATTCTTGTGTTAAGCACGATTTGTAAAAATGATTGTACATATTGTTTGGTTACATCTTAAAACATTTCTGTAAACAGCTTTTAACTGTACTAAGATTGTGTCAGGATAGTCCGAGAATACTCTGCCGTTATTTAAAGACATTGATGAGAGTGTAGGACGGCAGATGGCTCTACATACGCAAAACAGTTAATCATCTTACCTTCTATCAAGCTATTCCCAGTCCATTTATAGTCGCATTTTCATAATTTCCCTTACTTTCGCACTGTTTTACATTTAAAAAAAAATGTTTTCGTTGTATTTCTTCAACATATGTGTATTCGCATATACATGTTATATATGTCGCTATGTACAGTTGGGAAGATCTTAGGAAAACCCAATGGGTAGTTCATAACATTTTTTATTTTACAGACGCCAATAGTCGGAGGTCACAAACACCTGATGATAGCGTCGTTTTCAGCAGCGATTTTATAAATCCATCACGACCGTCTACATCTCGGTCTAATTTTAGCCGAGCGCAGAATCACATGGACGTTGTCCATACTGGAATAGAAGCAAATCCCCGGATGCAAAACACGGCTTTGCAACAAATGCATGCAAACAACTTCAACTGTCCTCCCTACGGTTTTCAGCATTTTAATTATCCTCCGTATATTCACCAATACCAGTCAATACACTACCAACCGCAACGCAACTACAGTCATCACCAAGGTTTTCAGGCTCCACACGGATGGTATTCACCGTTCCAATGGAGTAATCATTTCATTAATCCCCCATATCAGCACCAATTTGTTACCAACACAGTGCAGACGACAGTAACACAGTTTGGTGGAGGACAGGACATCAGTATCCATGGGCCTACAGGAAGCGTTCAAATAAAAAACACTGGAAATAACCAATTTCTTAACATCGTGAATATTTTAACAGGATGCACGTCATAGATATATGGTGTGTGTTGGTGTTTTTGTTCCCATATATATATATAAGGTTTTGTACACATCTTGGTTTTAATTGAGAATAAAACCTTATCTAAGTTATGACAATGATGAATGATAGACTACGTATAACATATTTCAAAATCTGAAGCGGTGTTCCGCTGTTTGCTTTTCCAGTATTTCTTTTTTTTATAGTTCGTAATTGGCATATTATATCAAGTAGATTGAAATAGCACTATGTATACAGTGCCTCCTTTCCAAACAAGAAGATCTGACTAAGAACCGTTGACTTGGAGGTTGATATAGTGCGAATAATGAAAAAATTGCCTGCTTTAACACACGATATTTCATTCCCCGTCTCTGAGGATGAAGCATTTACTTGCTTATATATAACTGAAATAGGTGGGAGTCATGTCAGTCATAAACATCTTCGAACAATAACACATAGAATATATTAATAAAAAATGAAATAAATGTTTTATGCGATTTAAGTACCTAACTTGACAGATTTACTCTATACTGGAGTATGCTGACGTAATCACACTTGAAAATATAGTTAGACGCTACCAAAATATTAATATGAGAAGTTTCCTTGCAGAGAAGTATTGCAACTAATTGTCAATGAAAAGACAAAATCAAATCTTACACTATTTAGTCAGCTATAAAATTGTCAGAGATTCAGAACTGGACATGTGTATTAAAATAAACGTCTTATAAATCCAAACTAGAACACTCCAGTCTATATGCTGGGTCAGACACTACACACACGTCTTCGCATTTCAGAAATTTCACACTTTTTTTTTGCTCGATCTTGTTAAATCCCCAAATGTCGATTTGGAGCTCGCAACAAAATTATCTTAAACTGTCCAATTAATTCCGAGAATTAGAACCAGTCTTTGAAACCAAGAATTTTCGCCACTTTGATACAATTATTCACATAAACCAAGAATTAGCGCCAATCTTTGATCCACCAGTTCACATTAACCAAGAATTAGCGCCAATATTCTTGGTCCAGTTCACATAAACTATGAATTAGCGCCATACATAAACTATGAATTAGCGCCAATCTTTGATCCAGCAATCCAATAATCCAAGAATTAGCGCCAATCTTTGATCCAGTTCACATAAAACAAGAATTAGCGCCAATCTTTGATCCACCAGTTCACATACACTAAGAATCAGCGCCAATCTTTGATCCACTAGTTCACATAAACCAAGAATTACCGCCAATCTTTGATCCACCAGTTCACATAAACCAAGAATTTAAGCCAGTCTTTGATCCATTAGTGCACATTAAATGCGCGTAGTATTTTAACCGATATGAATATAGATCCTAACTGCGTAAAATTTTACAGTCTATTTGTGGTAACTACGGATTCTACTTCGAAAGAGCAAACAAAGTTTGAATATATCACGTCAATAAAATCATGATAGAAAATTTAGTCCGTTGAACGTCTCAAGACTAGTCAATTTGAATGGCAAATGAAACTGCAAAACCCTAGATTTACGTTAGCAAACGTTCCAAAACAATAATCTATTATTTGTCCGACACCATCACCAATAACACAGTGAACGGGCCTGTGGACTTTGATTTAGCATCTGTTAACTAAGTTGTGGTACATAAATAGTTTGGCGTCCGTAAGTACACTGTAGTTCTGGAAATGTAACTTCTTAACAGCTGTTCAAACTGATAGGTATGTTGGCACTTAATGTGTATACGAGTTTGTAATGGAAGGCCATAGACAGTTGAAATCAACTAGCACCTAACCAGTGTGTAGTTAAAAAGATGCAGATAAGATTAGCTACTTAGTATGTATCGCAAAGACAATATAATTAAAATTAAATCTCTCACTTGCAAGTGAAAGATTTAATTTTAATTAGATTGTCGCAAAGAGGAATACAAACGTGTTTAAGAGCGTTGAAAGATATATCTGGTGCAAATGTACAGTTCATCAGCTGCTAGGCCGAATTTTTTTGCCGTTGAATTCCGATGTTAGATTTGTGATTTGTAAAAACAAAAGAAAACGAGGAAAAATATTCGTTCTTATCGTCTGTAATTTCCTTTTTAACTGGTGTGAACTCGTGATTACTTTGTCCGAATTCTTAATTAAGGGCAATAACTCATATAAAGGGTCAACTAACAATTTTCGACTAAGTAAAGATTTGTATCCCTTGCCTTGCAGATCATTTTGGCAATGTACAGGTTCACTCAAGCTATTATGGCATTTAAGTTACAGGGGAAAAAACTACAAATGTCAACAAAAACTGTAATTAAAGGACTATAACTCCTTCATTTTCCACATAAGGCAAACGGTGGTCCATAAGTTGATGAGTTAATTTTATACATGAACTTGTGACGATGACAACAGATAAAGCTAACAAATTTGAAGATGATAGGCACATAAACTATGTGATAATTATGTTAAAACTTCAAGTTAAAAAGTGAATGTCACGAATTGCTCTTCTTCCTGTCGCGTGGTGTATATTTCACACCAAACAAAGTGTTTGTTGTTGTTTAGCCTGTTTTATGCTTGCTAAAATATTTAAATGACTATAAGCTCTGACACTATGTAATCTATATATATATATATATATATATATATGTGAATCAAATGTTTATTTTAAATAATCTAATAATAATCGCTCAGCATAAAATATTGACAAATGTAAGGTCTAACCATGCTCTAATTCCCATAAAGCATGCTCGCAATAATCTATTTCTTAAAGACAATTGGAAATATAACTACCAAGCTTTTGTCATATATGCTACTGGCATATGTATGTAAAATAACTAACTGAAAAATTTGTAGGATTTTATTAGCATTAAAACATAAAACATTCTGTATAACACAAATATATTGTTTATAAGTCAATTGTATCAACAACAAGAGATTCCCGTGTATATAAGGCATATAACAATATTTAAGAATGTGAGGTGTAAAATAAATAAAAATAAAATATAATAAAGCTGCATCAAATAATTAAACAGTACATAAAGCATTGGCATTCCAAAGTACTCTACGCATTTTATGTAAAACATGACACGCTTACACCCCTACCCCTAGTCCGAGAATCCTCTGCCGTCCAACGTTTTTTTTTGTGTGGGACGCAAAAAAAAATAAAAAAGAGCGTTGTACGGCAGAGGATTCTCGGACTACCCCACCCCTCCCTCTTAAAACAACTTCAGTTCAACCTGGAATATAAACCATGGGATAGCTAAACAAAGTGGTCTTCTAAGACAGGAGGTCTCATTCCTTATGAAATTCACTAGTGAACAAAATAGTCTTGCAAGTGGTTTCTTTGGCAGGTTTGACTATATATAGTAAAATCTTTAGAAATTCTATTGTATAAAAACAAATGTTGATCCCTTTTTACTTTAAAATATGACCTTACATTTTTATTTTATAGTAACAACACAAGCAAGCCAATAAATAAAAGTTGATTTTTTTACATGTTTTATAAAAGTTTAATATTGTTTGAATGTTTTATGAAATCTTATTTCAATATCTTGCACAAAGTTAAAGTATTAATGTTTGTTTGTTTTTTTAAGGGGATTTTATGACATCAGAAATTTTCAAGCTATATGGCATCAATTTTTTTATTTTTAATTTTTTTTTGGGGGGGGGGGGACCTGTAATCCAGAGAAAAACTCAAAACCTTTGACAGGAAAAATGAAAACCTTTTCATGCAGTATGAAAATGAGCATATCCTGCCAAAGATCTGACTCGAACTTGCAACCTCAGTGTTGATATGCAGGTGATCAATAGTAGATGACATACTACCTAAACCTCTTGGCCGTCATGGCCCTGTAATACTGTAAACATTTGATCGATGTATAAAATACAATTACAAATAAACAAAAAACAGAAAATAAAAAGTTCAAAATTAACAAACAAACTAGATAAAGGTAAACGGTATCCATCTTTTGGGTCTTGAGGTCAAAGTTCATAAACCATGGCATGTAACATATCACCTTGATATTATCTACATAAATACCAAATATCAAAAGTCTACCTCAAAGAATAAAAAAGTTATAGCTGCAACACGATTAGTTTTAGATGATGGACAGACTGATCACTATAAATCGTCCGCCGCTGGAGATGGTATATAAGCTCAAGTGTATGGACATTGTCAAAATGTTTCAGTTGTATACACTAAGCAATACAGTTGCCTTATACAAAGAAAAAAAAATCTTATGTCAGTTAAAGGATGTTAATAGTAGGTAGAATATAAAGAAAAAAACAATAAATAGAAAAATGAACAGTAAAATGACATGTTCATCTACAAAAGTAAAAAATAAAACAATCAAACTTATAGTATTACTCGACATTCTGGCATATAGCTGATGATAAAACTCTAGTAAAATACTATACACAATCATCAAGCATTATATGTTAAGACTTCATCACAGATACTTTTCCATTATAAACTTACTTATGAACATAAATTATCTTTACAGTAAAAGGCAACACAGTAGGAAGTAAACAACCCTTTTATTGGTTATATTCTATCAAATTAAAAAGAAATACAATATCTCTTTGGCTTAATTCAGAAATTATTAACTACTATAAGGACCTAACTAATCCACCTCATTTCTAAATCTCTCAGACCAGTTCTATATGATGTACATCATAGATAATGAGTATTCCCTAACAAAGAAGTGTTATGGCTATTGAGATAGAAATTGTGTGTCAAACAAACAAGTTTCCATGACAATGATCTTTTGAAACAAAAATTTCAATGTCATATTACTACAAACTCCCCCCCCCCCAATCCCCTCCCTACCAGCTGTCTTGTGTAATGCCCATATCTTATGTATAATGTATCAGATCTTAAATTGTTAATAAAAAATATACATGACTTAATTGATTCAGATTTACAAAACATCAGTGGATATATATCTTTTATGGGGACTTTAGTTTATATATTAAGGCACAGATAGATCAATAAGGATAAATTGAATACCAGAGATACAGGATACAAATTAATACAAATTTTCTTGTATACATTGAAACAACAAAACACAAAATTGACTATTTGTAAAGAATCCTATGAACCAACAATTCTTCTGAGCACAGTCAAAACCAACTATACAGGATTATCCGTAAAAACAAAGAAATGTAACACATGATCAATGTAAGTTATTAAAACTAGAGGCTCCCAGGAGCCTGTGTCGCTCACCTGAACCTGAAACCAAACAACCCTTTTTTATCCAGCTTTTCTTTGCTATCAGGAATTGCCCAACACTTCTGCAAAAATCATTAATTTTGACCTTTTAAGGGAAATAACTCCTATAAGGAGGAGCTTTTGATGCTTAGAGGGAGAAGAGAGGTTCACTTCAAATTTGCTGTACCTGTTATACTTTTTTAACTATCAATCGAAAACTCTCTCGACTCCCCCCCCCCCCCCCCTTTTTTCATTTTTTCTATTTTAATCCAATGTAGCTATGTAGGTAGTCAGGTGTCATGATTTGCACAATTTTGGTAGAGGACATCCTACAGATGATGTGTGCAATGTTTCAAAGCAGTCCTTTGATTGGTTTAAGAGGAGAAGATTTTTTAAAATCAAGTAAAATTGATTAAAAAAATATTCAAGGAGAATAATTCCTAAACGGTTCATCAGACAATCTTGACCCTTAAGTCATTTTTGTAGCCCTCATAGAGCAGAACAATTAAGCAATGCTAACTTTTTCTCTAGTTCTAATAATTTTCAAGATTTTGAGGCAAAAATGTCAAAAATAATAAATTTCGACAATTAAAGGGCAATAACTCCTATAAGGAGTCATCATACAACTTCAACCCAATGGAGTGTTTCGTAGAGCTTTTGATGCAGATGAAGGCATGTCACTTCGGTTTTCCTGTATCTGTTACACTTTTTTAAATATAAGCCAAAAACTGTATTTTACCACCCCCCCCCCAATCCTATTTTTAGCCATGGTGGCCATGTTGGTTAATCTGCAGCCATGGTAGGTGCAAACTTGGTTGAGGACATTTGACAGATGATGTGTACAAAGTTTCAAAGCAGTACTTTCAGTTGTTTCAGAGGAGAAGATTTTAAAAAATCAATTAAAACCGATTAAAAAAAACAGTTCAAGGGGAATAACTCTTAAACGGTTAATCAGACAATGTTGACCCTTTAGTCATTTCTGTAGCCCTCATAGAGCAGAACAATTAAGCAATGCTAACTTTTTCTCTAGTTCTAATAATTTTCAAGATTTTGAGGCAAAAATGGCAAAAATAATCAATTTCGACAATTAAAGGGCAATAACTCCTATAAGGAGTCATCATACAACTTCAACCCAATGGAGTGTTTCGTAGAGCTTTTGATGCAGATGAAGGCATGTCTCTTCAGTTTTCCTGTATCTGTTACACTTATTTAAATATAAGCCAAAAACTGTATTTTACCGCCCCCCCCCCCCCAAATCCTATTTTTAGCCATGGTGGCCATGTTGGTTAATCTGCAGCCATGGTAGGTGCAAACTTGGTTGAGGACATTTGACAGATGATGTGTACAAAGTTTCAAAGCAGTACTTTCAGTTGTTTCAGAGGAGAAGATTTTAAAAAATCAATTAAAACCGATTAAAAAAAACAGTTCAAGGGGAATAACTCTTAAACAGTTAATCAGACAATCTTGACCCTTGAGTCATTTTTGTAGCCCTCATAGAGCAGAACAATTAAGCAATGCTAACTTTTTCTCTAGTTCTAATAATTTTCAAGATTTTGAGGCAAAAATGGCAAAAATCATCAATTTTGACAATTAAAGGGCAATAAGGAGTCATCATACAACTTTGACCCAATGGAGTGTTTTGTAGAGCTTTAGATGCTGAAGAAGGAAGGTCTCTTCGGTTTTCCTGTATCTGTTATACTTTTTGAACTATAAGCAAAAAACTGTATTTTGACCCCTCTGTTATATTTTCAAACCATGGCGGCCATTTTGGTTAGTCTGAGGCCATGATTTGGGCAAACTTGGTAGAGGGCATTTTACTGATGATGTATGCAAAGTTTCAAAGCAATCCCTTCAGTGGTTTTGGAGGAGAAGATTTTTGAAGAAAAGTTAACAACGACGACGGATGACGACGGACGCCAAGTGATGGCAAAGCTCACATGACCCTTCAGGTCAGGTGAGCTAATAAAATGCATAAAAATAATCAATTAAAGTTGAGGTATTATAAGACCATTTCCTTCTTAAGTAAGGTGGTCATTTATAAAATTTATAATAAAAAGTCATCAACGATACCAACGATCAAATTTAATAGCCACAACAGTATTTCTTCTATAATCCAGACTCATGTGGCACTCAAACTAAAAAAAAATTTAAAATCCAAATAATTAATATGCTGTAGAGTTTGGATCATAAAAACTCTGACAATGTTATACCAAATCCTTGCTAAGGATATCTACACTTTGGGAAATGGATACAACTTTAAAATTGAAAAATTTCAGAATGTAAATTTAGACAATGACTTTATCACTGAAAAACTATTTTCATTTTAAAAACTTGCACTATTTAATGTCAATTAGTTAAAAAATTATCTAATATTCGAAAAAAAATGTACAGGAATTCTTTATTATGCTTTTTTATAAGAATTTCTAATTTTTTAATGCATTTTGATTTACAAGTATGTAGTATTTTACTTGATCACATTGAAAGTGAGGGAGAGGGTGAACTTATTTTTACTGACCCGCTCAATCTTATCACTGAAGCAGTTCAATAAATGAAAATATTTTAATATCAAAATCAAGCACTAATTATTTGTTGTCATTTGTCTAAAAGTTCTAAATTCTTTAATCATACATAGAATTATCAAATTTCTAATCAACACCTTGTAAAAAAATCATGTGACATAACTTGATGCCTGTCATCATAACATTTGTATTTTCTACTCAACATTTAGTATAATAAAAAATCATTAACATGTTTACACTTTTCTAAAAGGGGGACACCATGGTTGACAACATTTTCAGTAAATGCAATAAAACAAAAATTAATGTTCTTGTCAGAGAGTAGTTCTGGCCATTAAATACAGAAGCAATTCTCACCGTTTTGTTGACTTTGCCGTAAATTTTCCATTAAAACCGATGGTAAAGGCTTATTTTGGATAGATTTCACCATCTTCTATCCAAAACAAGTTACGCTTATCATTTTTTAAATGCCATTGTTTTCACAAAAACTGTCCACATATCTGATGGCGAGAATTACTTCACTGCGAGAACTACTCTGTGACCGTTCACATTGAGATTCATAAAATAGAAGCCAAATATACATTTATGCTGGATTAAAAAGACTAGTACATATATATAATTGCATCTGCTGCTTTAGACATATAGCTCTAGCACAATAAAAATAAATACATGAACTGAGTTATTATAATACTAAAGGCAATATCAAATTTTGATTTGGACAAAGTTCAGAATACAAACATTCTCAGCTAAGAATTTGTTCTATAGGGCCAGGGCCTAAACTTAACTTGGCTCAGGTCAGAATACAAACATCCTCAGCTAAGAATTTGTTCTATAGGGTCAGGGCCTAAACTTAACTTGGCTCAGGTCAGAATACAAACATTCTCAGCTAAGAAATTGTTCTATAGGGCCAGGGCCTAAACTTAACGTGGCTCAGGTCAGAATACAAACATCCTCAGCTAAGAATTTGTTCTATAGGGTCAGGGCCTAAACTTAACGTGGCTCAGGTGAGAATACAAACATCCTCAGCTAAGAATTTGTTCTATAGGGCCAGGGCCTAAACTTAACTTGGCTCAGGTGAGAATACAAACATTCTTAGCAAGGAATTTGTTCTATAGGGTCAGGGCCTAAACTTAACGTGGCTCAGGTCATAATACAAACATTCTCAGCTAAGAAATTGTTCTATAGGGCCAGGGCCTAAACTTAACATGGCTCAGGTCAGAATACAAACATTCTCAGCTAAGAAATTGTTTTATAGGACCAGGTCCTAAAGATAACTTGGCTCAGGTCAGAATGATATAAATGATAAAATATCACAGTACCTTACACCGGGTTCATAGGGACTGTAAATACAACAAAAGATTGTAACTTATCTCTGACCTGACTTATGGTTCATTTCTAACACAATATAATTTGTATTGTATTACTATGTATGCTGCTCCACCAATCATTCTAACATACTGTATACTGGAGAAGACTTCATAAGACTGATTAATGTGTGTCTTATCCTATTTGCATATTTCAGCAAATAAAATATGTTAAACTAAACTTATAAGTGTTTAAAATGAGCATGTATCTTAAAATAAATTACATCTTGTGTCTGTGACCAGAATGAGGCTAAAATACAGTCTCAAAAATAACACCAGCATTACATATGACAGACCCCACCACACTGTAGGTGTTGATTCACAGACTGTGTAATCACAGAATAACTTTATATAGTGTGATCGAGGTACTGCTATTGTGTAATGTTGCATGCTGCATTAGGATGATATTAAATGCTCAAATTTTTAAAATTTAGTTCTTTTGATAATATTTATCACAACAGCATTTCAGCATTACAATGTTCTTTATATATTGTTTATGTTGAGAGGTAGATACATAACAAACATATATGAACCAAGAAATAAACAAAAGCTCCTATTCTCTACCTGTAAGTATTTTCCCCACATAAACATTTTCTCCACATTGTCTTTCTTTCATTAAGCAAACATTTACAGGTAATCAACCACTTATAAATTATTTGGTACATTACAACCCTACCTTACCTTCAGACTTCAAAACGTTTCAGTCAATTTAATTGTCACCATCAAAGGTTCATGTATTTCTCTACAGAACTGGAATGTGACAATGAATAGAACATGGTTTTTACAATTATCTTTTTCATGATATGAAGATTATGTATACTCAATCTCTTTATGACTGAAAAACGTGCTAGAGTACAATAGACAACACACAGCAACTATATCATGGATTACACATTATGTTAAAAAACATGTACAAATGTATGTCAAGACGTATTGTTTGATAAAATCTTGTTTGTTCTATGTACATTGTAGATTGTTAACATTTTTATCCAGAATTGTATTTTTAAAAGTATTTCTTAAATGTAACACATTACAACATATAGCAACAAAAAATGCACAAAGGCAAAAATATAACACTGTAATAACAATTGTATTGCATGATCACATATAACAATACATTATGCACTAACTAACACACTAAAACATTATCAAAACATTCACGATTGAAAACTTCAATTATGACAAAAAAATCTCATATGTACCACTTTAAGTAAAGTGTACATCAAGAAGAATATCAGATTCCATGATCAGGTAGAACAATTTTTGTTGTTTTTTCATAGATACATTTGTACAATTATTTGTGTTTTTTTATTTGTTTGTGTACATGAGCTAAATGCTACCTTAAGAAATTTTTATTTGTTTGTTTACATGGGCTAAATGCCACCTTCAGAAGTTTGTATTAATGAAGTAAGATGGAGTACCACAGAAAACTCGAAACAAGTACATTTGGTAGAAAACATTCATTTACAGTGAGATGATTGGTCATGTGACAGAACAGACTATTCCGAACATAAACATTGTGGATTTCATATAGCAGACTTTGTTAAACCAACATTATGGAAAATAAGTCTTTGCATGAATATTTTATGCTTTTAAATTTTCAGCTACCGCGGTAAATGTTTATTTCATCCATAGCTTAACCAGCTTTAATTTAACAACCCTGACATTTTTTTCTTTGTATCTATACCTATAACACTTTCAAGAAATTATAACAGAAAAAATGTATTGATATACAGCATAACATTCTAATATGCTGTATTTTTTACTAATTTGCACAGAATTTTTAGAAATATTAAATTCTTTCCCTTTCTTTCTTTTTTACGTTTTTTCAGGGGCATGCACCCAGTGCACCCCCTTCTGTACAATTATTGTGGAAACAACTCATGGATGCTGTTTCTGAGGAGATATTATGCAGTTAAGGGACTTAGATAGCACCAATATGTTATTAAGAGAGCAGTAAGAATTCTTTAAAATTACTGTCTCAAAAAGAATGCCAAGTTTTCAAACAAAATGACAGTTCATACTATTATTTAGTTAAACAGTTATTTCATGCATGTTTAAGGAACAGTCATATGATTGCTTGGATGTGTTGGTGAGGACTCTCGGCCTTGGGTTACAGTTCCCAATTCATCTCCAGCACCTCAGAGCAATAATTTGACTGTTCCCTCAACATGCATGAACTATTTGTCTAATTTTGCCATAATATTTCAACCGCTTCAAATCTGCTGATTAGCTTAAATTAATTAAGTCATAAACAAAAATATTGATGTCATAGACAAAACAATGTCCATTTACAGTGTATTCAAGACATGGCCATGAAACTAGGGTTGGGAGAATTTGTATTTCATTTTGCAAATTTACTACTTTTTTTAAATTAGAGAAATAGAATCTTACATTAATGCTCTTGGATTATCAGATTTCTCCAATCTCGATGGTTTAATTATGGAAATTTAACTATCTCAATTGGAGAAATCCAAAAATCCACCCGTACCAATGTAAGATCCAATATATAAATGGTAGTTGGTATTGAAAAAAATTAACACACGTACATGCAAATGTACACTGTACTTCAACAGGTCATATGTACTGCTGCCCTGTTTTCCATTTCAACCTTGACAAGGCTGTTTGGCCTTTGTTTACAACATAAATCTGTACTGGTACCCCTCCATGCCAACCATGGTATCACTTTTATTATAAATCTACATGTACAGAGTTATCCATTTCCATCTCCACTTTCCGATCAGCCGACCTGACCTGTCTGTTCTCTAGGAATGCTATAATTGGTAACATGATACACCCAAACAAGGCTACACAACCATTGATTCTGAAAGCATTGGCCCAGGAGCCTGTAGTGTCTTTAATAAATCCTGAAATTATATAGTCCAATATGTGTTAGTTCTGGGTATTTTATGCACATTTATACTGCGAGTGTGAAATTAATCAAACTAAAAGGTTACATGTAAGCTTAAGATAATATAAGAGACTCTTTGTTCTACATGCATGAGGACAGCTAAAAGATTTTTTTACCTGAATTTAACAACAGATTACTTTTTACCAGGGAAATATCTAGTTAAGGTATCCGGACCATAATTTACCACGTGATCATATTTGGTGTCCCAGATGTCCATTGTTTTTCAATGGAGCAGACCTCTGTAATGTTCGGCAAACATCAGAAATACTATTTGAGTAACTAAATTTTTTTCCTAAAAATTGTGAATGTTGACTCAAGTTATATAATATATTTTACTTTTATCATAAATTAGCAATACATTGATTTAATAAAGCTGTATTTCTTGGTCGCCACATAAAATCAAATAGTAGCTTCAATTGTGGGTCGGATACCTTAACAAAGAAAAAAAATCAGAAAATTAAAAAAGTTGGCATATACTAGTAAATAATGAATATCAAATAAAAATTGCAAAGGCTAATGCTACAAAAATAAAGCATATTGAAAAAAATTATGTTTATGCTAGTAGCTTAAACATAACAGCAACCAACTTTCCCATTAGTAATTGTTTAGGCATAATCCCAAGGATCTGTTGCTAGCCATTACACATTAAATTACCAGTTTTGTTTAGATGGGACAAATACATCAAGGTTTAGCATCTGTATGTGTCATGAACCAGAACAGAAGACCAAAGAAGTGAGAACACGGGTATCTGGAGACATTTACAAATAAAGCAAAAATGCATTGGTAAACCTTTAATGTACATCAATGACAATGACTGCATATTCATGTGCTCTGTTATGAATTTGCATTTATTGTCTAGTTTTGTTTGTATTTCACTTTTAATTTATACATATTTCTGTTCTACATACCCGATTCAATAGGATTCAGCAATAAGGACACGGAGGCAGAAAAAGCTACAAATCCCCAGGCATGCGTGAAGCGTTCTAGGCCCAGACTGGTCAGTATAACATTAAACAACACAGCATTATATCCTCCCATGAAGAAGCCATAGATACCACATGCTGCAGCAAGATGGTCGAACGTCTGTATTTCTGGCGTTATGACTATCCCAATGCCCATCAGTACACAGCATGCAAAATAAATGATTCTGGAATGTCTCTGACAAACGTGATTGAACCAGCCAAAAAACAGTCTTCCCAGCAAATCAGCCACACTTACTATGCTGACTATCATGGCACCTTGTGTGTCTGTGGCATGTATTTCCTCACAATACGGAGGCAAGATATTGAATATACTGAGATATCCTAAGGCTTGACAAAAAACAAATACGAGATACAACAAAAATACTGGGTTCTTAAACAAACTCCATTCTATGGACAAGAAGAATTTCTTTAACATGACACAAGGATTAGAATTTTCTGATGATTGTGCTTCTGAAGTTTCTACAGGAACCGTTTCAATATGTGATCCTTTAATGAACTGAGGTATGCTTTGCATGGAGATGCCAGCTATAATACCGACACTAGCACACAAAGATGGATCAAAGGACTTAAGACTTGCTAATGATGCATTAAAATGTCTGATGTTGTCATTTTTCAACCAACCCACACTTTTAAGTAGAGATTCTTTTTCTGCTCTCATACTGAGATTACTAACACTGTCATCTGTTCCATTTTTATAAATCTCATCCATTTTAAATTTATCATTTACTGAGTATGCCTTAAGGCTATTATTTTCCCCAGAAAAATGTCTTCTTTTCCCATGACATTTTGGAATGGGTTTCTGAATATCATTGGACTCAAGTTCTATTGATTCCAGATGGTCCGTGTTCTGCATTGTTTCAGAAGTTGTACGGTGAATTTCTCTATTTTCTGACATAGTTTCTTCAGCCACTTCGTCTTTATATTCTGTAATGGAGACACTCAGTTTACTTTTGTCCCAGGATTCCTTTGACATAGTGTCATCAAAAGAGACAACTCCTAAACTCTGTTTTCTACTACTGTCACCAATGGATGCAACTCCAATGCTTTGCTGGTCTTCAGAATATATAGATTTACCCAGAATGCTTTGCTGATCTTCAGAATACATAGATTTACCCAGTGCATCTATTGTAGAATTTACTGATGGGTCAAATGACTTTAAACTGATAACAGAAGCATTCAAGTGTTTATTGTCATGTTTTAGTGTGCTAACAGTTTCAATACTTGGTTGGTCATCTGAATATATCGATCTGCCGATAGCATCAATGTTAGAACAAACTGATGGATCAAACGATTTCAGACTCATTACGGAGGCATTCATTTGCTTGTCATATTTACAACTGACATCCATATCTACACTTTGCAGGTCTTCCGAACACAACGATTTGGTCATGTTATCAGGATTTGTAAACAACGAAGGATTGAACGATTTCAAAGATATTACTGAAGCATTTGGCAACTTACTACTATGTTTTGGTCTTTTGTTAACATGCTTTATTAGCGTGTCTCCCTCAGAGAGGAAACTATTCTGTCCATCGTCTATTGATGCATAACTTTTATCGTCATAATGTACAAGATCTGTGGCATCCAAGAGTGAAATACTTCGTTGATCCTCAGAATAATGGGACATGCGTTTATTTGACTGGATTGTCTTTCGGACTAGCTTCTTTATAGGGTAATTTTTATGAGGTCTCAACAAACATGAAAATACACAAATGTTGTATAAAAGTCCAGCAAAAATCATCAGACATCCCTGAAGTGTCATGACATCTATCAAATACCTCATCAGAATGGGTAATATAACCGCACCTAACCCTCCTCCTGCTGTGACGATGCCATTGGCAATTGCTCGTTTCTTATGAAAATAATGAACAAAACTAATAACACAGGGACTGAATGACAATCCATAACCAAAACCTGAAACAACATGTGAAAATATATAAGAAATGACAACAGATGTACAATGACATAATACATGTTGGTGTTTAATACAAGGTGAAAATCACATTGGAGATATTTCCAACAGAGCATAATTATATTGTATTGTGGCCACATATGCAATCAGAGAGAGCCTTATACTATAATTGATCATAATCAGTAATTGAGTTTTACACACGCACTCACTCATCCACACACACACAAATTCATAAAACATTAGGAAAAACCTGAGTCATCAAATGAAATTTTTGTCTTAAAAAAATAAACATAGACCCCAATAAACAGTTTAAAATTAAAGTAACATGTAATAAAGGCAACATGGTATTCCATGTTTCATTATTTATACAAGAAATTTTAAACTACCCCAAAATAAAAGAAATTTGATAGTGACTTCCTTGGGTGTTTAAAGAACCAAACCTCATAACTTTCCATTTTCAAAGCTAATATGAAAAAAAATGAAGAAAGTGATTTAAGATAAGTCCACTATTTCTTCATGTGACAGGCTTGCTTTGAAATAAGGCACAAAAAAGATGATGTCTTTGTGTTTTAATTCTTTTTTTATGAAACGGCTGATAAAATCTAAGATAACCCAAGGTTCACAGGAGTGTTATTGCTTCCTTGAACTACATGTGATAAAACAAAATTCAAAATATGCCAAAGAATTGAAATTTTGTTTACAGTAAACAAGAGGCTCCCAGAAACCTATAATCACACACCTGGAAGACAAATTTCTTTGAGCTCTTTACACATTTAAGCAATGTTAACGGTTTCATTTGAGGTTTTTTACATGAAGCTTTAAAGGTTACATGGTAAAAACCAAATTCATCAAAATTTGTCATAAGAGGGCAATAACTCCTAAAAAGGAGTCATATGACAATTTTCAAACAATTAAAAAATGTGTAGGCCTTGTTCTGAATATTTTAAGTAATTTACAGTTAATTCTAGCTGTTACAAATTAGAATTTAAAACACAAAAACTGATAACTTTCTCTGAAATCATACTGAAGGACAAAAACTACAAATAGTGTCTTAAAATTGTCGTTACAGGGCGATAACTCCTAGCTATAAGGAATCAATTGACTATTTTCAGACCCCAAAAAAGTGAGTTGAAGGACTTGTATTGTTATTTACATTTTCATTCTAGTTGTTATACATGAATCTTTTAAGTTACAGTGCAAAATATGAAAATTTCACAAGAAATCCTTTAAGGGCAATACCTCCTACAAGGGGTGATGAGACAATTTAAGACCAGCTAAGTTATTTGCAGGCAGTCTTGCTTATCATTACTACAATTTACAATGTCCTCCTGGCTTTTATAGCTTTCAAGTTATATTGTAAAAACTGAATCATAATTTAGGGGCAATAACTCCAACATGAAGTCACACCACTCCTGATTAATTGAAAATTTGTAGAGCTTAATGTTCCAATTAATTTGAGGTAATGGTTTTTTCTTAAGCTATTACAATTTTTGAGATATTGACCAAAAACCGTTTGTTGATCCCCTATGATCTGTTTTAAGTAACAGTGACCATGTTTGTCCATAGATCAACACCTGGGTTAAAAACTAGGTACTCTGAGGCAAGGCCCTGGAAATTTTCCTGGGTCATGTCGGACATTTTACCGGTCATCATATAAAAAATATTGTGTTTGCTTAAGCTGGGATGTGTATGTGCTTTTCCTTAAAGTCCAGAATAAAGGTCTTTAAAATTTTTTCAAGACCGTGTTAGATATTAGTTGTTGTTTTGTATGGGTTCCTATGATATATGCACCGTGCAAGAATGGAAATATACGTAGGAAAACATTCTGCTTCCTAAAATTTCTTTATTATAAGATGATATGTTGTCTATTATTATTTATTGAATTAAATATTTATTTTTGTTTTCATCATTTCAATGGAATTTAATTTGAATTGATTTTTTCTAAGATTTATGTACGTCAGGTACATTGGCGCATGCGTGATGTACAATTTTTGACCACACATGTTTTTCCATCAAGTCATATTTTCTAAGCAATATAACGTACAACCACTTCGTTTCCTATTGTTTCAAAATACTGTTGCCATAACATATTCTACGAAATGGATGAAACAGATCTGTACTCATAATTAGGTTATCACCTGTTGTGTTAACCATTACGTAATTAACACTTGACTGGAGTGAATGGTTACTCAATAAACACCTGTGTCAGTGACGGGAAATAGCCTTAGGGTTGATTTTTTAATAAAATATTTATATCTGGCGGAAATTAAAGGTATTGAAACCAACTAAAAGATATTTATATTATTGTCCAAGTTAAATATCACTTTTTTGGATGTCCGATTTGACTAAACCTAAGTCGGACATTTACATTTTAATGTAAATGTCGGACATGTCCGGCAAATATGACTGTTTCTAGACCCTTGCTCTGAGGATAATTGTGGCTAAGTCTAAATAGTTTTAGAGGAGATTTTGTAAAGAGTTAATGATGGACAGACGACAGACACCAAGTGATGGACCTGTAGCCCAGGTGAGTTGAAAAGGAACAGATATTACAGATATTAAGATAAGGCATTTTATAACACTTAGTTCAAATTTGACTGAAAATCCACTCAATTAAAGGATTTCTTATTTTAAGTAACAGTGACCATCCAAGTTTATTATATAAGGGTGGGATCGGATAAAAAAAATTTGGTAGGAAAGCTTCAAAGAATAATATATGGACAAAGTAATTGCTGAAAAAAAAAATGTTGGCAACCATTTTCGGTTGATACATGTTAAACTACTTATCTTCATGATAATTTAGCTAGAATTTGGTTTTGATGGAAAATTAAAACTTTTTGGTAATGTGAGCTAAAGATGAAGCACCAAGATATATGGAGTCTCTGAAGGCAATTATATATTTATTCTGTACAGCAGTGGGGTGTAGCAGTAAAGGATCAGGGTGAAAATTTAATATAGGTTGTGGGAAACTGAGAAAATTTCTTTAATTCAATTCTTCAAAATTTAATGTAATCCACCTGCCGGTAGCCTATTTGGCTGCCCTGAGACCCAACATCACATTCAAGTAACATGTACAAACTTGCCTACAATACATCCATATGTTATATAAAAATAACCAAGTGACGGAGCAAACGCTGTCAGTAAGAAGCCAGTTCCACACAGCAGACCTCCAACAAATATAACAGATCTGCTTGAGAATCTCATACTCAATATAGTGCTGAGTGGACCTGTTAATTAAACAAAAATTTATAAACTATGGACACCATATTTATTGTTTAAATATACATTTTCACACGTGTATATGTAAGTGTTTGTTGATTTCTTGGTAAGACTTGCACATTTAATATGAATAGGCTATGCACAGCAATGTTATAATTGGACAAGAATAGTATATAAGAAAAACTAATTATTTTATTTATATTTAAGCCAAACATTTAGGAAGTTATTTTGAACATAAAAGGGTGAAAATAATAGATATGGTAAGAAAATTTACTAGTAGCTAGCAGTAGGCAACTACAGATCACTTGTAACGAGCTTTGTTGCAACACTGTTCACATGTGTATTTCAAAACATACTACTGTTGTGTTATTTTTAATTTTTTTTTCTATAACATACAGAGATCATGACACGCTAACGAAATAAGATTAAGAATCCTTGCCAAACATAAACTGAAAAAATACATGAAAATTGTTTAAATAATAACATTCTAGAACATAAATAGTGTACAAGTTAGTTCATTATTATGAACGACTACTTAATCCCTATCAAACTCCTACACTGCACATGGAAAAAAAACTTCATCAGCCAAAGTTTTCACTGTACAAGGTAGATAACTCTGTTATCCTAAACTGTACTAGAGAGATAATTCTGTATATGGGAGGTAACTTTATCCACAACATTATATTGATTGGATGTTTGCTCTATTTCCAGCGAGCAGTATTTCAGCTTTATTCAGGATGGAAACAAGTTAACAAACAATAAATCAATTGCAAAAGGGGTGGGATGGGACATAAGGAATAAAATTTTGACTGCCACTGGAAAGGTACGGAGTATTGTTTAGGGTCGGAGAATTTAGCATTTTGTAGCAGCTACAATGAGCCTATTCTTTTTTTAAATCTACAAAAGGGGCCTTTATCGTGCAAGGAGTGTGATACTCTCCAATCATGTTACCCACTATGGTCCCCCGCCAAGCTTTCTGTATTATGACCTGGCACCCCTCCCCCAACGAGGGTCTCCCCAATCTGCCACCCGGGGACGCAATGGGCTGCTCTGTGGGTCGAGCACTGGAATACCATCCCAGTATGTTCCCAGCACAACATTATAAATTTGTGGTAATATCTCACCTAAGCCAAGATAGAAAAATCCAGTGAGTGACTGAATGGACTGGATTTCCTTACTAGTGACATCATACTGTCTGGCGACTTCTACGTAAAATACACCAAAACACTTCAGGGCTCCAATGACAAGAAACATGATCAAGGAGGCAGCTAAAAATATGACAGGATATATAAATTAAACACTGGATCCAAACATAAGAAATCGAATTTTCTAGAAATACTTGTAAGGAGTTTTTTGATGGGAAAAAAAAAGACTTTTTCGATAGCTGGTTTATTTTTAGTTCTGTTTGTCATTGGCATTACTACTTACATGTTTATATATGGGACCAAAATCCAAACAAGTCATGGTTGACTTATGTAGTAAAACTTTAAATAATAATGCCTTTTAAAAATTGACTACACTTTTCTGTTATCCCATGTAATTTACAACCAATTTTCTTACGCCTTATCACGCTTGGCTACAGATTTCATCAGTTCTTATTATTTACCACTCTTAACTTTAACTTGATTTGTTGTCAGCACTTATCGGTAGCCATGTGCATGGCTTAGAGTCATCATGTGACATACATGTGGTCTTGACTCATTACAAATTGTGAACAATCATTTGAATAAAATTGATCTTAGTATTGTTGTTCAGACTGTTTACCAAATACGATCATCCAGGCATATCCCCGGTCTACAGGTAGATCTGGCTCTATTGTAACTGTCTTTTCTTTTCCTCTGCCATCTGTATCACTGCCTTCCTTCATTTTCACACTAATCTAAAAACAAACATTTTCAACTATTATTTTGTTTAAATTTAAAACTAAAAAAAATTGAACATGTAAAATTTGTATGCCTATATGCCAACTGCAAAGATGGATTGTTCTAAAATAATAACAGGCCATGTGTAGAGACATACCTGTGGATTATCACACATGTATATGTAGAACAAATAATCGTACCCTCACTCGATTTTTTTTTTGGGGCGAGGGTACGATTTAGTCCCATTACTTGTTAAGTAGCAGAGCAGGAGTGAATCACTCCCGGCACTTTTATGTCCAAAAAAGTTGCATAAACAATCAGACGTGGTCGATCTTGATATCTTTCGAGAGTGTCACCATTTTTTTATTGGTTTCATGTTTAAAATGGATCATTATTGATATTAGTGATGATAGTTATTGTCGTTTTTAATAATCTGCTGTGCGTTGTGTATCAATTGGCATTCATGTCTCTTTTTTATTACGTTTACTAGATGAAAAACATTGAGAAACCCGCAACTGAATAACGTGGGTACATCTTGGGTAATACATATGTAAATTACTGGATTCTTACTACGGAATGGTTGTTATAGTATGCAAATTAGCACGTTTATATTAAAATTAGATCACATTATCCATATACGGAAAAATGATCAACATATCATTTTGGATGTGCATCTTCAAAAACGAAAAAAGAAATTTCTTCAATAAATCGTTTCCAGTTAGTTTGGCAATGTCTTAAGCTTTAATAATGTAAGAAGATGAATATTATGTTTGAATTTTGTATAAATAGACCGAGGTTAGAATTTTTTATTTGCTACATTACAAGCAATAGGACTGAATTCTGATAATCTGACAAATAACAAAACTAACTTGGGATTATAAAGGAAGTAAAATTCGGCCTAATGTATATGAATTACCAACTATATCTAGTAGGGTTATTGTGCACAAGGTCAAATATCAGATTTAGTGTTGGATATAATTTTTGTAGATTTGCATTGTTGGAACTTCATTAATAAAACATAGAAATCATAGGTGTTTTATTTCAATTTCTCATGTGAGTATTGTGTTTTGGCAAATGTAGACAGAATGAACTCATTTGACAGCATATAACAATAAACATGCCATCAAGATTAAGACACCCCAATATCGTGGACATAAACACTGTTCAAAACATATATTGACACAACATTCATATGTATGAAAATTACATTGAATAATACACACAGACTTTATTGGCAAGGCTAGGTAATGTAAGTTTTTGAATATTCCAAAGCTTAAGTAGAAATAAACAGTCAAAAGATTGTGAAAAAATGCTTCTATGTTACCTCTGTCAAAAAGTCCTTGATACTTTGATTTCATCCCATAATTTCAAGTCATCTCTGTGTGTTTGCACTCTTTATTGCTGAGTTACAATCATGAAGTTTACTGGTGCCAGTAGTAAAAAATCCTAAAACAAATCATAATGATTATTAGTCAGTGTCCATTGCTTGTAAGTATTCAATGCAGAAAATAAAATAAAAAACAACAGAAAAATTACCGTAATCAATCTTTTAAACTCTGACACAATCAAACATTGAAAGTACTAGTAAATGATGATCAATACCATATGTATATGTACATACATGGGTACTCTATCTGTGAAAATTACACTTTTTCATAAGAAAAAAAATGCACATGAGTTAAAAAAAAAACAGAATGAAACACATAATTTTACTAATTATTAGTACTTTTGTATTCCCTGTCACAATTCCATAATTAAAGTCGTTTCGAATCATTTTGCCCCGACTACCTCTTCGCCCTGGTCATTTCGCACCTATAAATTGAGTCGTTTCACCCTGCATTGTTTCTGTCCTTTAAAAAAAAATGTGTTAAAGCTGATTATCTTTAAACAATTAAGCATATTATTTGCAAAAAATAAAGCATATTTTCCAAAAAAATGTGCTTATATTTTTAATTATAAAAAGGTCGCAATTTATCAAACTTGAAATAGTTAATTGACATTTGTTAAATTACTTCATCAAAATAATTAAATTAATTTGTTAATCACTGTCAAATACTAATCATCACTTTTTAATGTGCTTATTAAAATAAATTAAATTATGTTATGATTAAATAAAATTTCAATCAAATTAAAAAATACCTTTGATCTAGAGCTTTACAGCTTGTGTCACCGTGTCAGTAAATTAAATTTCAAACTAATTTTTGAAATGTTTGTTAAGCCAAAGCATAAGCTGTAAAACTCACAAGAATATATAAATATGAGCCACACCAGGGGCAAAATCTCTTCTATGCATTCATTGTACTGATCTTGTTAATTATTAAAGAAACCATAACACAAGCACATCTTAAGAAAACAGACAATTATCAAACAAAATGATATGATATACACATAAACAAATGTTTATATATCATATGGTGTGAAAAGACCCAAGGCGAACGGGAATTGGGGCAAAATGACTAGGGGGCAAACCAGATTCAGGGAAACAATTCATTAAAGTATGGTAAAAATGCACCTATCATTTATTTATGTTACCTACGATGGTCTGCTGTCCATATTTAATATAGAGTAGGCATTGCCAAAATGCGAGCACAGACAATATAGTCCTTTATTATCAATATAATGTGCATTTAATAATTGACATTACTTCCCATCACCCCAAAAGTGCCTCTAAATTCGAGTAGTCACGTGACGTCTTATCTTTGTAACTAGGACGTCACATTAAGTGTAATTTGATTGTCAGTTTTTAAAGATCGATTTAGAGATTGCAAAAAAATAGTATAAAATGTTTGTTGTTAATTTTAAATATAACATTTATTTTTTATCAATGTCAACTGTATTTTCAATTTTTTCTTAAAATATTTTTAGTACTTTTCTTCATTCACTTTGTTCCAGTTTTTTTACGATATCAACTTTGGACGAAAAAAAAATTAATAACAGCATTAAGCAGATTTTCATCACGTGATTTCATTGATCACATGACAGGTAATTGCCGTAGAGCTCACCAGCTCGCTATCACTTGACAACCCTATGTGACAGGGATCTTTTATGTTTCTGCCACCTGACTGAGGATGTGTTTGTTTGTTTGTTTGTTTGATGGTGTTTAGCTCCACTTTCAGCAATTTATCAGCTATATCATGGCGTCCAATTTATTGGGGAAGGAAGCCAGAGTACCCTATAGAAAACCCCAACCTGCGGTAGGAAAACTGACAATCCTTATCAATTGAAATTGGAGTCGAGTACACCCTGCCTGTAGAACAAATAATCGTACCCTCGCTTTTTTTTTTGGTGAGGGTACGAATTTAGTCCCATTTCTGGTAATGTAGCAGAGCGGGAGTGAATCACTCCCGGCACTTTGATGTCTAAAAGAAGTTGCATATACAATCAGACGTGGTCTATCTTGATATCTTTCTAGTGTCACCATTTCTTTATTTATACATGATGATAGTTATTGCAAATTTTAATAACCCGCTGTTGTTTGTTTTATGGTGTTTAACGCCACTTTCAGCAATTTTTCAGCTATATCATGGCGTCCAGTTTTTATTGGGGGAGGAAGCCGGACTACCCGGAGAAAACCCGACCTGCGGCAGGAAAACTGGCAATCCTTGTCCATTAAGATTGGAGTCGAGTACACCCTGCCTGCAGTGAGAATCAAACCCGCAATCTCAGTGTTGACAGACCACATGATCAATAGTAGACGAACTACATTGACCACTCGGCCACCGATGCCCCTTAATAACCCGCTGTGCATTGTGTATTAATTGACATTCATATCTCTTTTTAATTGCGTTTACTACAAGAAAAACATTGAGAAACCTGAAATATAAATGGTGTGTTGCATCTTGGGTAATACATATGTAAATTACTGGATTCTTACTACGGAATGGTTGTTATAGTATGCAAATTAGCACGTTTATAACAAAATTAGGTCACATTATCCATATACCGAAAACTGATAAACAATAGCATTTTCCACGTGCATCTAAAAGACGAAAAAAGAAATTTCTTTAATAAAGATCCCGTTAGTTTTTCAATGTCTAAAGCTTTAATAACGTAAAGAAGATGAATATTATGTTTGAATTTTGTATAAATGGACCGAAGTTATAATTTTTTATTTGCTACATTAAGAGCAATAGGACTGAATTCTGCCGTTAATCCGACAAATCACAAAACTAACTTCGGATTATAACGGCAGTAAAATTCGGCCTAATCCTGCTTGCAGTGAGAATCGAACCTGTTGATAAATTAATAATTCCTTTGTTTCTTCATTCCTATATTTATATAAACAATCACATGGCTAATTATCTATTTGATGTATTTTTAAACCGGATGCAATCATGTAATGTTTTGTAATAAGATAAGTTTTTTTTGTTCTAAGTAATACACATGGTAGCGAGATGTTGTTGTTATGATATTGCCTTAACCAACAAAGAAGAACCTACAAATAACAGAACCAGCAATCTCAGAGTTGACAGACCATGTGAACAATAGTAGACGTACTACATTGACCAGTCAGCCACCGAGGACCCCTCCTGAGGATGTGCAGAGCAGCTCTAGGATTGGGGTATGGGGTAGACCGAAAGTAGGGACGGTAAAGGGTAAGGGAGGTAACTCTGTTTGCCTTCTAGAATATGTCCGGATCTTTTCAGGGTTTTTCTCCGGTTCTATTTAGATGTGGGTGGGTCCAAATTACGTCTTACTATGTAAAATCTGGATTGTTTGTGTGTTACAAATGAATTGTAATGTGTCAATCATACACTAAAGCCCGCGTAATGATCAATAAACCGTCAAAACAGGCTACTGAATGGACGCGATCCGTTTTATTAGCCGTAATATCGGACATAAAATAAAAAACGACTTATTACACTCTTTGTACTTAAATAGTTTGATAAGTATACCATTTTTAAACAATGTAGTAAAATTTTAATGCATTCTGTCAATGGAAAACAGCGTAATTGTTTTTTTTCAACCTGTGGATTTTGGTTTTTTTTTCAGCCTCGTTATCGATCTAACATGGCAGCGCCCATAATAAATCTATTCCAAAAATACTAATCGACTGGAAATCAACAAATATAAGTAAATTTATGGATTTTACTGCATAAATACATGAAATATACATAAGACTGATTAGATTTACTCTGGTGAATTAAAATACTTTTCATTTATTCAGTCAACGGCAAACAAAATGCATGTCTCGATCTGGAAATGCAAATTATCTGAACAACACTGCAGATATTAATAATTTCGCATGTACATCAGGGGCGGATCCAGGTATTTGTGTTAGGGGAGACATAAAAGTTCGGCGAGGGTTCTGGGGGCCGCTCTAGGTCCCAGCAGGTCCCTGGTAAAGGGGGGGGGGGTGTAGATTCCTGGAAGCTCTGGGAATCTAAGCATTTGGTAGCCATCCAGACAAAGTTTTCTAGACTCGGTTTTTTACTTTTGCCCCTTCTTTTAACCGTCTTTATTTTTCAACTATGACCAAAAATAATGATTTTTCTTTAATGAAACATCATATTCCTTTTCTCTCATTCTCTCTCTCTCTTTTTAGGAGGAGGAGGGTGTACGTCCGGTAAGCATTTCTTTGGATCCACGCCTGTACATGATGTAGTAATTGCACTTAATTGATGCTTAGTAGAGATTTATTGTTAACTATTCTATTTTATGGGATGCATAACCAGTCCTTAAGCTCTGGACAGATTGGACCTGGGGTATTCACAATTCTATATTTTGCATGTCCCTGAAATTTTGTATCTTTTCCCCATTTCCCCATTTGAAATTTCAGGTTTAATCTGAGATTTCATGAATTTTCCTTCTCCATAAATCAAATTTTGCATGTTATTTATTGTTATTGTTTTATTGTTTCATAAATTAGTGGTGTTAGGTCATAGAGCAGCATAAAATAATGGATGGGATATATTGAAAAAATCATTAACTTCCAGTAATATATTTGGCTTGAAAATTGAGATAAGAAAAAAAGTAGAAGAAAAAGTAATTAGCTTTGGAAAAAGCTGTCCCCTATCCAAGACCAGGAACATTTAAATCAAGTTATACTAGTCCCAGCCAAGACCCACTAAAATGAGTTATCTGTAGTACATATGAATGAAAAATTATATACTTCGACAGTATTTTTAAATATCTAATTATTCTGTCCTTTGTTGAATAAATAATTGTGAAATTCTGATCTCAATATTAATTGCCCTTTACATGTAAGTATCAGAATTTTTATTATAAGAGATCTTAAATAGTTTTAGCCAAAGTTAGGAAAATGTATACATATAAATATATTAGCAATAATAAATTGAATTTAAAAAAAAAATTTCAAATATATGTTTAAAATAAATATTTTATTTTTATTTCAAGTGACCTCGGACAACTAAATTCAAGATTCACACAAATCCTCATTACATTTTTGTGCTAGTTGAAATGTTATATTTACTTCTGTTGGACATAAATATTGACAGATCTCCCCGTTTTTCATAGTCTTACAGAAATGTGAACTAGTGACTTTTCTTCAACTCTTTTGCAGTAAAATTGTGTACCAATGTATATACTGTCAAAATATGTTTTTGATTTTTTTAAGATAAATTGTTTGATATTTTTTGTTTAAATGTTTATAAAGTTGAGTTCTTGTCCATTTTATAACTGACTTTACAGAAAAACGCCAGAGGGTACCCACCTTAAAATGAGCATAAAACCCTTGATATTAAATATATTGACTTAAAACAAACTGCATTGTATTTCAATAATACACCTTTATTGAAGTCTATTTAAATATGTGGGATTTAGGCATATCAGCAATACCCTTTACCGTCCCTACCGAAAGTCACCAGTCCCAGTAAAAAATGTTGTATAGATATTTCAGTGCAGTTTAGTAAATTGTATTTTCTGATTATGACTGGTTAAAATAAAAATTGAATATCGAATGATGGATTTTAAATCTTTCTTATTAGCAGACATTGCAACACCTACACAAATGTGCACGCAATTAACAATTCTCACGTGTTGTCATTTATCGTTTGTCATGGAGTCTATTATTAGCCAGGCCTAACAGAATATTTGTTGGACAAATAATTACTTGTGGTGAATGCTTAAAATACAGGTGTAAATATTATCATTCTATTACCGATCATTTGCGTTGTACATCATTTTCCATAAAATTATTTTTTCGTGTTTTACGACACGATACATCTAAAAGCCAAAGCTGTGCAAGGCTCTTGCAAGAACCTCTTATATGTTGTTCAAGTAATTAATATTGTTATTAAATTATTCAAACTGCTTATGTGACAATATGGTACAAGCAGAAAGAAGCATATTAAAGGTAAACTTTGCTCTTGTTTCAAGATAAACCAAAACTTTTGCTTGGACAAATTTTCTGAAAAATGTAAAAACAAACGAGCACATCATAAGAAATTTGACAGGTTCAGAATACCCGCATAATGACTTAGGATTGAAGTTGTTAGATATAGCGGCAACCCTCATACAGGACAGACTATGGCAACAATGCAGATCGAGGATGAAGAGAATTTTTAAAAAAAATTTAAATGTAGAAAATTTTATAATGAACGAAATATATTAACAAATGTATATGCAATCAAAACCGTAACAATTTTAAACGTTAATGTTAAATCAGGAAGGAAAGTTTAAGGTTGATGACAAATGAAATTCCCTCGATTTTAAGTGTACTTACCACTTTATAATAAACAATGAAATCCCTATATATCGAAATAATCAAAATGTTAACGGATTATATTTCTATCTTTATTGGTCTGTCATTTCTACCTGTCATCAAAGTTCAGTATCCGGTAATAAATAAGATAACAAATAAACAAAGCATCTCTAATATACAATTACATCACAGAAATTAATTTCTCTTACCACCCTACCACAGTCACACCTACACCTCGCCTCGTTCTCGGCAAATGTCGGGCGTAGGGGTGTGTGAATCGTCAATATCAAAATAAGCAAAACTCTACACTAATTCGTCTTCTTTTTGGGTGTTTTAACATCCTACACTGAAAAATTATGTCCTCGGTAGTGAGCTCGGCCTTAGGGAAACTTGGTCGAAGATAGTAACTTATTATTCAGTTGATACTATAACTAGTGTGTTTTACAACTTTTTTACAGTCAGTGATAGCTGCAGTTCTGATCAGTTCTGCTGAAGTAAGAAATGACACAAACAAACAGGAAGTTGTCTCGTAATGATATACAATATATTTTTATTACATGACACAGGGACAGTCTATTAGTACATATTGTTCCTGCCTAATAGTAAAGTAAATTTCATTATACTAGTATAAGATTTATTAACTAGTTTTAACCTTTACAACCACCTGAAAGTTGTATTGCCCGCTAACCATTACCCTTTTTTCTGGAGCACAAACGTTTTGTCCGCATCTAAAACAGCGTCTTCGATGTAAAACATATTTTAAGTTTGTATTAATTTGTAGTTTGTATTTATTTTTGGATTATTGTACTATCTATTGGGTAAGCCTAGTATTTTTATTAATGCATTCTATTCTTGACACAATAAAATGTATATACTTGCGTTTCTTTTATTAATTAATAAGAAAATGGTTTTTTAAATTGTGTTATGTTATATTACGTATTGTGTTTCATCGCTTCAATTGTATTTTTTGGATGATTTCATAATTTATATGGTATGCTTCGTAAATTTTTTATGCATTCTTATTTTAACATGATAAAAAAAATTCTCTTTCTTTTATTAGTTTCTTAGATAATTTAATAATGAAAGTGCATATTTAGATTTTGTTTAATGCGCTTGTGACCACTCATCCAAAAAGCCAGGGACAGTCTATACTATATACTAGTATAGACTGTCCCTGAAAAAGCCTTGATCTTATTTCCGGATTATTTCATAATTTATAATGTAGAAAATGGAACTTTTATGTATGTATATTAGATGTGCCTTGTTTATTAGCTAATTGCTTATTTATTTTACCTGACACTGAACTTTGATGAAAAGTAAAAATGAACGACCCATTAGACTCGCATAATAAGCCACTAAAATGTTAATTTAGACTGAATTTTATACGAAAATTATCTTTTTCAACCATATTATTTAAACAAATTGATGTCTGAATCAGTGACAAATGTGATAAAAATTAGTAGGAAGAAATTTCTCAATAATAAAAAAAGCACAAAAGCTATAGATTTTTATTTAATTCAAGATATAAAAGTTTGTTGTTAACGAAGCAAGTTATATATAATAATACAAAAGAAAAAAATTCAGTTACGTTCGAATAAAGGTCATCAACAGTTTATATTGTTGAAAATAGTTGTAGAAATTAAAAATCTCATAAATTGTTTTGCAAAATAAGACTCTTCTTCTTATTATTCTGAAAATTTTATAAAGTTCTTAGCAATGTTTATGCACATGAATGCTAGTTTGACGTTTGAAATACATTTAATTGCAAATTTTTTGAAACAATTTTAATTACAGTTAAATTAAATCAAAAGAAATTGTAACTTGTCGGTATGTTTTCTTTGATTTTCCGAGGACACGATGACTGTCGATCTTACATTCACATTTTGTCAATGTATTTTTATTGGTCAACAATTGTCTTTCCAAAACTGCTTTTTTTATCACGGTACTCTTCTCAAAGTTAAGATATTATAATCAAGATGATTATTTCTTGCCTTTCACAATCGTCTATATTTGCAACCATTAACAGCATATGATGAAATTTTAAATAAAACAAATTGAAAACAAACTATTAAACTAGGGCCAGTCTATACTATAGATTGTCCCTGATTAAACCAAATCGGATACATCTTTAACTTATAAATTGAACATCTCTGGATATGGGTTTAACCCATGTCTTTTCTTGTTACATATGTCACGTGAAGAATCCACGATTTGAGAAACAAACGAACAAGGAATGTACTATAAGGAAATAAGGGAGATGTTACTCTGAAGTTATATTACTTTACAAAAGCTTAAACAGACTCTTAGATTTTTAAAATTACATTAAGAAGATGCGTCATTCGTCTCTGAATGACGAATTAATAGTTTTATTCCGAAGTATTTATATAGTACTTTGAACAATTGAACTCAAACCAGATATTCATCTTTTTCACCTCATAAAAGTATTTCAAAATTTTGCAATTCGACGTCAATATTATATTATTAATATTTTCATTTTTGTGGGGTTTTTCGTGGGGCAGGGGTCGGGTGGTTCTTAGGCGCTTGAATTGGATAGGGCCTCGAATTCGTCTCAGTGGCTATCAACGACAAGTGTGGTTAGGGCAATAATTCTTTCAAAAATTATTTTTAAATAGTATAACACAAAATTGATGGGGTCATAAGCACGGTTACTTACAATAAATCAATTACATGGTACAAAACCCAGGCCATATAAATAGAGACTTTTAGTGTACTTACTTGGTATAAACACAATATAAGGATATGGATTAGAAACAGGACAAAGGCGAGGATCAATACACTTATATGATGTGTATTCTACAATGTAGTGTACGCACGTGGTCCATAGTTTTGTAATTTCTATTTATTTTATTTAAAGAATACTTCAAATTTCTGAACAGCTTATACGATGGTTTGGGTCTCTCTACACCTAATAAACAGCGAAACGGTTTATGAATGGTGTGAACAGACCTTAACCATCTCTTATTCCGAAATTACCGCTTCAGCTATACAAATATGACCCTACTGACCCTACGAATAAAGTAAAGCTTAATTTGTAAAAAAATGACGCCAGCTCCTGGTACTCATGTCCTCACTGATAACGATATTTAGTATTCAGTTCTGATTGTTGTCGAATACGACGTCACTTGATTACGAGCCGAAAATTTCAAGTCAAAAATCGGCTAGAAGTGCATTTATTGGTTTTGTTATTAGTATAAAATGTTATTTGGGTTGCAGAATAAAAAATTTTTTCGTATACTGTCAGAAAAAAATATAGTTTATGTGTATTCGCCGCGAACCAGGTATATATATGAAATGCTCGACAGTTCCTCGCATTTTAACTTGTTTCTAAGGCTCGTACAGATACACTGTATTTTCTGACAATGTAATAATATTGTATATATGAGCGGCGTCATTCATGAAGGGGCATTGGTCGAAAAAATTTCTAAATTGAGATTTTTGCAGAATTATGCTCCTGATAACCCAAATAATCAAATCTA